>JAVTVY010042169.1:0-17562 GCA_036873755.1 Hanleya hanleyi
AGACTGACAATCTTTTCCATTGTCTTTAAACAGTGGACAAATGAGTCTGTATTCAGTCTATTTCATGTGAGAGTCGTCTGTTGTTTTACACAACTGCTCTGGTGAGTATGGGAAGTTGCGGCTGGGCAGACGCCGAGAAACAAAGAATGCAGCCACTGAATGAAGTCATATTTTCAAGGGTTTTTTCGACCAGATATCCGAACTCGTTTGTACGTTCAAGACAGAAAGAACAATAATTCAAGGACAAAGTGTTCGATTGTTGATACCAGCTTAAGCGTCTGCGTGAACCCAATCAAGACATAATCTCAAAATAGATTTGCCCGGGCCTGTACATGTACATAAGTTGTTGTTTTATCGAGACGTTGGCAGTCGATATATATTATGCGGTCTGAATATATTGTACAATTTGATGCCAGTGTCCAACAGAATTTTTTTATTCAGCGAGCTCAGGTGTTTTTATTTATCATTTCCATAGAGGTGTGTATAGGTAGACATATTTACAAATTTCACACGGGGGACAAATCAGTTCTGTGCAGAGTTCCGTTTTAATACATATGTAGATCTACATACTTTAGATTTTTGTCGAAAATCTAAACTTACAATTCTATGAACCAGTTCCTTGGTGTTCAGCATGCGATACCTACCAGTATTATCAAAATATTGTGTTATGGGTTCATGTTGTGGTTTTTGTTAACTAGTTAAGGGGTTTCGTTACCTTTCGTTCACCGGAAGTCACCCGATATATCCCACAAATTAGCCTACATTTAGGTCTATATAGACAAATGAACATTCATATGAATTGAGAATCAATCATGAACCAAGAATGTCCATCAAAACAGTCATCAACAGCTACTTACACCTACTATCTGACGGGAAAAGTCAGATTTATACTGGATTTTCGGCCCACCTACACTTCGGTTTTGAAGTTTTCTCCAATCTTTTAACCCTACTTTCTGCGCTATCTCCGGAACGACAAAAATGGAGAGCTGAAACTCCGTGACTTTATACTTTATCATATTGGGGTCATTTTGAGCCTATTTGCATAATCCTGTAGTAAGAATAGGTTTTCTCACATTTCAGTGATAGAATATCAGACTATTAACGAACATTAGGTCAGTAATGCAGGGGAGACAAGTGCTTTATTATCACAAGAGTTGTCTCCTCTCTCTCCCCTTGGTTGGTAGAAGGCGCTGATTGCCCTCTAGCCAATCAGAGTAACTCGCGGGCTTTGTCAAGAAGGCAGAGAACGACTTGACCTGGACTGCAAGAGACTGACAAGACCTGCTGACTTCCTCTCTCAGGGTTTTAACCGGCAGGTAAGGCTGTCTTCTATACTGGCTAATATCTAGGTAGCAGAAGTTACTACAATTGGCGTCAGAAGTTAAAATATCAAGCGTAGAATTGTGATTATTTTTCGACAATTTTTCGCTCGATAGTGAACTGAGTGCAGTGCCAAGTCCGGCGGCCATCTTTGGATTTTTGAAAATTGGGGTGTGAAAATCTTCATTTCCGAGTCCTGACAAACTTGTTGGCTTTCAGTTACGACTGGGTCTATATAAACTGGAAGTGTGTTACTTTATGAAAGGGGTTTTGTGAAAATTTGAGCTTCCAGCGAAGTTCTGGAATATTTTATTTTCTCGTCGGCATGGTCACGTTTTTTCGCGATGTCGGATTTTCCAAATGAAATTGATTTGGCTTTCATTGGTTGTGAACTAAAGATTATACAGCAATAGTTCTGAAGCTCTGTGCAATATATGGAGTAGTTTGACAATGATTGTTTCGTGAATTTAGCCAAAAACAGTCTGTGTGTTGTGACGAAAATTGGACCCTTGATAGTCTTCTCTTTCGTCAGATCGACTTGATTTGCCATATTTGTCTGGGTATAATTTATCGCGAGTGAAGCGGGGTTATTTTGAACTACCCCAGTTTACAATTTGGTTTGAGTAAGCGTTCCTTTTGAAAATTTTTATTTGGAACAACAACGACAGTAACTTGAAGGGTAACATTCGGGAATAAAAAGGAATAGGATTGTAATTGTTTAGGTTGGTTAGACGGCCAGTGTAGCGGACAGACTTGCCTGCTGGTTGCCTCCAATATTGCACCTTAGATTTAGCTAGAGTTTTGTGTGATTTGGTGAATTTTGATGTTTTTTTTCTTTTTTCTGAGATAATATTTGGTAGGGAAAATTAGGATTAGAAGTTGGGATAAAGGTTTTGACAGGTGCAATATTTGAATGGTTTATATGTTAATGTTTGTGTTGTCCTGTATGTGTACCGGTACTGTTTGTGTGTCCATATGTGTATTTTTGTGTTTTGTTCATAGTCCTGTCCCATGATAATTATATTTTGTATGTGCTCGGTGGTTGGGTTGGTAATGTTGGGGTTTTTGGAGAAGATTTGGAGCATGGGATGAAGTTTTAGTGACTGAACGCGGTCAGATTAGTCATTTCCTTTCGGTTCGGTGATTGAGTTTGGGGTACAGGGTCATGTACTGCATGACCTTGTGATGTACGTGGATTCATCAGTCGTGCTGTTGACAAATTGTGGTTATTCTTGCTGTGCCACTGGTATATTTTTGCACGGTTGTCTTATCGAGACTTGTTTGTGGGAGTCTATCGCACTGTCAATTTCTGTTGACCATTTTTCACTGGTGTGGTCGACTTACAATGTATAGCAATAGTTCGGCTTTGTATTATCGGTCAAACTACATTGACTTTTCCGGTGGTCAGTTTTTGTGAATTTGATTGGGACATTCACTGAAAATCTATGGCCTAAAGGCTAGAGTTCAATTTAGTAATTTTTGGAATTCGCCCAATTTCGTCGTCAAGTTCACCTGGCTATTTCCTGGTAGCTATTGCGCGAGGGATTAGCTGGTGCTTACATTGAATGTGGGGGATTTTCTCTCGTTTGATTGAAATTCTTGCTAGCCATGGCATAGAACATTCAAATTAATGTTTCAATAGATTTGCTAATATATTGGTACCTAGTTTATTTTTGGACTTGGTCAAAATTTATCTTCATAGCTTGGCTACTAACTTTGTGGCTTTTTGTGAGGTGTTACTTGTAGCTGAATGCTACCTGTGAGTGTACATAGTGAATAGATAAATTGCTGGTGTTCATTCTGATTGAAATTGAATTGACCTCATATTCTGTGGTGGTCAGTATACACTGTAAACCTTGATGGTGTACTCATTGGTGACTTACACTGTAAAGAGGGTGAGTGATCAGTGTTGCTGAAATACACTCAGTATTTTGGGAATAATACATTTTGAGTTTAAATAAACAGTCAATATTTTGGTGATGGGGTGTTAACAAACTTGTACCATATTTAATCAGATTTTGATCTGGTGAATGTGGTTGATTGTTTGGTGTTCATTACAACACAAACTCAGATGGTATTTTGAAATTTGAGTGTTGACATATCAACACTGCACTCAATTTGATTGTGGTCTGGTGGTGTTAAGTGGCACCATCTGATTTTGATGGTCTGGTGGTGTTAAGTGGCACCATCTGATTTTGATTGAGGGTTTAGTGTTTATTCAAACACACATCCTTGAGTTTACTTTGGAAAAAAAAAAAATATAAAAAATTAAAATTTTCTTTTGAGTGTTGACATATCGGCGCTACACTCAATTACATAGTGGTCTGGTGGTGTCAAGTGACACCATCTGATTTTGGTTGAGTGATTGGTGTTTATTAAAACACAAACTCTTACATTTAGTTGAAAAACAAAAAAGAAAAAAAAAACAAAAAAACAATTCGTGTAGCATCAACATTGCACCCGATTAGAGTGTAATCGGGTATTGTTGGGCAACACCAGTTGATTTTGGGAACATTTGAAGAACATTTATTAAATAGGCAACCATAATTTAGTTGGCGATTGCAAAATGCCAACTCTGTGAGTTTTGATCCTATTTATTTTGGGAAATATACTTTGATTGTTGATAACTCCGTCTCATTTGGTATTGATTGGCACCATTTGATGATTGTTCAATAATCAACACCCGTACTATTGAGCTATTACGCATTAACTGGGCCACTAGCGACTGCGATTATTTTGTATCTTATTTGGCTTGGTTTGTATCTAGTTTTGGACTGAACAGGGAAGTTGCAACAACGCGTTGACTGCGGTAACGCGTGATGCACTTGTTTTGAAGGGTCTTGTTTTTTTTGTGTTTTTTTTTCATTTTTTCAGATGGGTTTGAGTTGAATAAGCACACTAGAACGCATTGACTGCGGTAACGTGTGTGCGTTCAGCTCATAAGTGCTTCATTTTTTTCATTTGTTTCAGTGAGTATTGCAGTTTATTGAATATTTTCATTTGCATTTTTGTGAAGTCCCACAATTCACACCATGACAGAACTGGTACCAGTAGACGTATCAATGGCACATAATATTGAACAATTCCAGAAGAATCCTTTGATGGAGAATTCTCTTATTAGTGGGGTAGATGTTTCCATTTGCCCTGAGTATGTTTCAGATTTAATTGAAAAACATGTAGGCGAATTGCGAACTGAGATGGAAAATCACATTCAAAATTTAAGGGGGGAAAGGGAATCTGTTGTTGAGAGTCTCTCTCAGAGCTTGCGAGAATGTGCTAACAGAATCGATCAGCTGGCAACTAACCAGAAAGAATGTGTTACCAAAATCGGTCAGCTGGTATCTAACCAGGAGGGGATCTCTGAGTGCGTGAGAGAATGTGTTCAGAATGTTCGTAAATTGGAGAGCTGGGTGGGAACGGAATTGAGGGGGATGGAGACCCAATTAGGGGCAGGGTTTACCAACATGGGGGACCAGGTTGGAATGCTGGTGACCATGATGCGTGGCCAGACGTCTACTCCAATGGTTAGAGGGGTGGGGGCTGATGCTAGTTCAGTGCAGACTGGTGATGGTGCTGTTAGGCTGTCAATGGGCAACGTTGAGCAGGAAAATTTGTCTGTGGTCAATGTTGTGTAAACGCCGGGGTTGGGGGGTGGGGAATGTAATTCTGGTGAGGGTGCCCAGCATGCACATTATATGGATGCAGGGGTGGTGAATGCTTGTGAGGGATCAGGGCATCATCAGAGGGTGGAGCACCCTTCTGTGCCCATCTCTGACCCTTTCGTCCCTTCACATAGTAAGGTTGGGGAGGAGCACAAAGGTATCCATTCCTCTCCATCCATTGATCATTCTGACATTGCTCATGGTCAGGAGGACAAGGGAGATAATTTAATAGGGTCAAATGTTTCGCAGCCTATCCGGCAACATAAAGCGAGTTCGAGATCACGTCGACTTCTCCATGGTCCTCGAACAGTACGCTGGCGTAGCCGTAGCCCTTTAACATCACGTGGCCGTAGCCCCTCAGCATCACCTTTTACACGTAGTAGCAGCCGTCCACTTCCGAAAACATTAGTTTTTTCCGGCGATGCCAAAGGTTGGTCGCCGTTTAAAATTAAATTTGAATTAGAAGCTCAAGATCGGAAGTGGAGCAAGGCCAAATCTCTAAAGCGGTTGACTGAGTGTATGCATGGCAAGGCCATCGAGTATTACTCTTTCTTACCGAAAGCAGTTTGTAATTCTTTCGATGAGCTTCTTGAAGCCTTAGACAAACGGTATGGTGATCTCGAGCCTCCTCAAGCAATCCGACATCGGTTGCAGTTGGAGGAGCGGGGGGCCGATGACACTTTGGCTGATTTTGCTTATAGGTGTGTTGAGTTAGCTGTGAAGGGGTATCCGGGGGCTCCACGTGAGTTAGTCGAATCGATAGCTGTGGAGCAATTCTTCAAAGGTTGTCATGAACCACAGGCTATAGTTTTGTTTGCCATGGAGAAAGACCCCAGAACTATTCAGGATGCGTTGACATGTGTCAACGCCTCACTGTATAATCATCAAGCTTTGAATGTAGCAGAGGTCCGTCTAGTTTCCACAGAACTCGAGCCTGTGGGAGGGGATTTTTTACGGGAGGGTCGGGGTGAGTCTCCATTGAGACTTGTTACTCCTCCCAAGCTACCGGTAGCCTGTGAAGCCCCTATTAACAGAGTTACCTGTTACTCTTGTGGGAAAAATGGGCATAAGAGTTTCCGATGTCCCCAAGTGCAATGCCATCTTTGTCACCAATTAGGACACATAAGGCGAAGTTGCCCCGTTCGCACTAATCTTGATGGGTTGGTTACCACGGGAGGACCATCCTTGTCTGATTGTGCCGGGTCGACTGCTGCCGTTAGAGGCGTTACCGTGTCTGGGGCTCGGAAGGGGGCAATGGTAGTTCCGGTCAGGGTCGGGTCCGTTCCAGTGAGTGCGAAAGTGGATACTGCTTCTCAGGTAACAGTGATGAGTCCGGAATTATTTGGAAAGTTAGGGCTTATGGGACTGTCATCCACTCCCATTAAGCTAACTGGTGCATTTCAGGGTACGGCCAGTATGGGAATGTTGGTTCGACAGGTTCCCCTTTCCATTGCAGGGTTTAACTGTTTTGGAGACATGGTTGTAGCCCCGGTGGTTCAGGATTTGTTACTGGGTTCGGACTTTCTGTCCGCTTATGGCTGTGTCGTTGACTTTAGGAAGAAGGCCCTGGTTATTGGGAACATGGGGGTTCCTGCAGTAAAATGTTGATGTATGATGACCGGTTTGGACAATGCTTCAGTTTAGTTCTCTTTTAGCATTGGTAATGTTAGGGGGCAATGCAGATTGACAGTGGGCATTGGCATGTGGTGCCATCTAGCACACTGGTTTGAGTTGATTTTGATGTTGATGTCTTTGTATTTTGATGTAGGTGATGTGGCATTTTGGTTTGATGTTGTGTCGGTTGTTCTTTTTGGGGGGAAAGATAAAAAAAAATGATAAAATGTCTGACAAGAAATCTGTGATATGTGTGGATGTTGAATAGTGATGTGGGGTGTTGGATAATGGTGTGTTGGTTGCTTTGTGATGTGTGGACCTATATTTTAGAATGATCATTTTTGGTAGATTGAGTGTTCAGTAGAGTGTGGTGTGTGTACCTATTTTAGAACAGTTGGTGTGTTGGGAGAACATGTGATGTGTGTTGGAAAAATGTGCAATGTGTGTTGCAGTGGAGATATGTTCAACTTTTAGGGGGTTAGGAGAATGGTTTGAGTGAAAGTGTAGTGGATGGGGTTGTGGAATGGCGGGTTGGGTAATTTATCTGTGGGTTAACAACCCTCACGGTTGGCCACATCATTCGGCATTGGTTAAATGGAAGTTACTTGGATGCTAAATGAGTTTTTGCCGAGGTGTGTGCGAATTGTGATGGATGATTTAACAAGGGGAGAGAATGACGGGGCAATCCATGTTGGAGACACAGGGCCAAAGGAGTTTGTGGCCACAACTCTGCTTGTGTCTTCTCTATGGAAGCCCCAGTGAGTTATGCACCGGTGTTTGTCATCCCGGTTTAAATTTATTGAATCAGGGTCTGAAATAAAAGTCAGACATCGGACAAGCCTTGACCTTGTTTGGTTGAATGCTCACTGTGGAGCATTATGTCTGATCAAATTCGGGGATCATTTTGGATATGTTTATTCAGACCCTGGCTAATTGATCATTGGCAATGCGGTAACATCAGCAACGCAGTGCACTTCTGTTCAATGGATTCCGATATTCCTTCTGGTCCTGCAGATTCATCCACATGTTGAGTTGACGTGTTAGCGGCACCTTGTGCACAGGTGTTTCACATGCGTTGATTCTTCATGTGTGTGTCTCTGTTGATGCATACAGAGGATACTGGTTTCCTGAAGCCTTGAGCTATATGAGTAGTCCCACAATGTATGGAGGACTGACAGGCAGTTACTGTTTTAGTCAGACTATGTTCGCTAGCCAGTCAATCAACTATTGAGAGACTGAGTGTCTTGCAGTTATTGCCTTAGTCGGTCTACTCTTGATGGGATATCTTATATAGCCAGTCCCTCTAGTTACTTGAGTCTGGCAGTTATTCCTTGATCAGCCTGATTATACATGTAGCCAGTCTTTCAATTTAATAGGGACTGATAGGTTTTCAAACTGAGCAAGCTCTCATCGAGTGCTGACAGTCTAAAAGTTACTGTCGCTATTGTCGTTAGTCAAAACTTGATAGACTGTCTGATATAGTCAGTTAGTCAAAACTTTATAGACTGTCTGATATAGTCAGTCCCTCAATTTAGGAGAGTCTGCCAATTATCTCATTAGTCGGTCTGTTTCTTGACAGGCTGTATAGTGTAGCCAATCTCTCAGTTTAAGAGGGGCTGACAGATTATAAAATGTCAGGTGCATTTTGTCACTTATTCTCGGACTGTCTGATATAGTTGGTCCCTCAATTTAGGAGAGTCTGGCAAGTATTTCCTTAGTCAGTCTGTTTCTTGACAGGCTGTATAGTGTAGCCAGCCTCTCATTTAAGAGGGGCTGACAGATTATAAATTGAGTGGGCCCTTAATTTATGAGGGGAAGGGGAGGTTGGGGGAAAAGGTAGATTCCATAGTGAGTCGGACTGGTACTTAAAGTGGGCCAGTTCGCTCCAGCTCCTTTGGGTAATTAGAGGTCTGTTGAAAAATCGACCTGAGGGTTGGGGTTAGAGATCAGCTTCCATGATCTGGGGTTGGGTATTTTATTGTCGGACTAATATTACGTAGTTTGTTATTAGGTAATGTCCGGTTTTTAGCCCAGTTCGAAGTAGAGGAAGCTTTAGGTACAGTTCCGTACTTTTATGGTATGTTTTTTATCCTTGCGAATACTTTGCTGGAGTTTTAGACTGCAGTCGCTGGTACGCCCTTCCTCAAAAAAGAAAAGGGGGAAGAGTGTAGTAAGAATAGGTTTTCTCACATTTCAGTGATAGAATATCAGACTATTAACGAACATTAGGTCAGTAATGCAGGGGAGACAAGTGCTTTATTATCACAAGAGTTGTCTCCTCTCTCTCCCCTTGGTTGGTAGAGGGCGCTGATTGCCCTCTAGCCAATCAGAGTAACTCGCGGGCTTTGTCAAGAAGGCAGAGAACGACTTGACCTGGACTGCAAGAGACTGACAAGACCTGCTGACTTCCTCTCTCAGGGTTTTAACCGGCAGGTAAGGCTGTCTTCTATACTGGCTAATATCTAGGTAGCAGAAGTTACTACAATCCCGCGAAGAGGGGATCATGGGTAAATTCAAGATGGCGGCCAGGTGGGGTACCAACAAAAAGTATTTTATTGCACATCACATTAATATTTACTAATTTATAATGCTGTGTTTGCGGAGAAATTGCATAAATAAAAAATTCGAAAACTGACCGAAAAATCGACCAAAAAATGCCGTTTTTGAAAATGACGCGGCCATCTAAATGACGTCACTGTGACGTCATCAACGCGGCCATCTTGGATTTCTTTTTACATTTTCTGGTAAAGTATGACCCAAAGGTATAGTGTGGTAAGTTTCAGCTCCCCGGCTCAAGCGGTAAGGAAAATAATTAGGGCCCCCCACCCACCAAGGCCTGGACAGGTCCAAAAAAGCCCAGCGATTTTTGCATTTTTCTCTATTGCCAGAAATCGGCATGGTGAAGGACCCATGTTTTGTGGCTACTTTCAATCAGTAATACATGCGGTAAAAATATGAGCAAAGGAATTGAATGTTCACCATGTTATTTTTCCCCAAGACAGCATGTTGAGTGCACATTTTTGACTGAACCGTAAAATCCCGTTGAAATTCATGTTAGTTTTTAGATTCTCTCCTTCATACGAAAATGGTTTATGAAATACCATACTTGGTCAAAATGTATGATTTTTGGATATGCTCTCAAGTATTACTTCAATATAACACTAATTTTGGAAGCCTTGCGTCTGAAAGGTAACGAACCCCCTAAAACAACTGAAGCCTTTATCGATGTAGACTATGCAGCGATAAGAAATGAGTATGATTTAACGTCGCTTTGTACAATATTTCAATCATATCACGACATATCAGTACTATTACTTTTTACACCCGATACCCCAAGGATATGTCTGCATGGGAACCCCACGGGACGATAGAAATGTGTCAATTATTATATCTCAACAATAAAAATAAGCAAGTTAATCTCGGGTTTGCAATATCCTTGGACAATACTCCCTGGTCCCGATAACAGCAGGCGGTGCATTTACGCATAGCTGGCCGTATGAGTTTTGGCTCGTTAATCGGGTATCTATTTAACCTAGGAAATATTTTTAATAGACGATAAGTGGAATATTTCCATCCTGGTTCTTTCTGGGAAGAGTAGGAAAAGTTTATTCATATTTATCATATTTACACCAGTTATCAATAGATAAAAACCCCGTCCTATGCTAAAGAGATAGTGAAAGACCAGGGGAACAAACTAGGACACGCGGTAACCCACTCGTCAATGCACCTGTCGCTGCTATCGGGGCAAGATAGTATTGTCTAAGTATTAACTCGGATTATGGTACAAACCTGGGATTAGACACTCAGCTTTATGACAATAACAATACAATGTTCAGCTGATATCCAGAGCTCACTCCAATCGGTGGGGATTTGATTGACCGAGGCTCATGCACACAAAGTGCGCGTCTCATATTTCGCTCGAATCTATACATGACGGTATAGGTACAGCGAGTGGGAGATTATCTGATACCAAGAGGATGTTCAGATATCATGAATTCCACCGTGACGGAATCACCGTTGGGAAGACTTTCTTTTTATTCAAAGCCATGTACTCGGAAGTTCCGTGGTCATACCCATGTAGTTTCATGTTTAGCTTTCTATTCTATATGACATCTGTTTACGGATCCACGAAAAATCTACAGATGATCCAACATTTTCAGTAAATCATGCCTCGACATTTTCGTGATTGAATCAACTGAAGCGTACATGACTCTTGACTGATATTGCTTATCTGTTTTTGCTGCTCTGTTTCAATCTGATTATACTCATATGACACCTCTTACTAACATACAGTACCCAAGGATGATCAGATTTTTCCTCGTGAGAAAAACGCGATTGGATCATCACAGGGGTTAAATCTAGTCCGTGACGGAATCACCAAATAATCGTGACGGAATCACGAGTGCGCTTTTCAAATCTGTACTGTAAAAGAGCTTTATTAATTACATATTTTCTCAAAAAAAATTATTCCTATAGAATGAATTTATCACTTCTACTTATAAAATTAAAACTCTAAACTCTTATTTTTACCAAGGTATACAGTTCCCGCCACATGCATATCTTTTCTACAGATGTTTCAAAATAGTACCGGTATAGTTTTCAGTAAAATGCAACTTTTCTTCCTTGACAATTTCGAATTTCCCGAGTTCTTCAGGTTCAAAAATTGCGGGAAAAATATTTCGCGATTAAATCTCTGTTATTGACGTGTCCCCGGAGATTATGGGAAGCGAATATAAAAAACAGCATGGTAATATTTGGTCTACGAAAGAATGTGGAGTAAATTTTACGCGAAAAAGGGCTGTTTTAGCGATGTCCGCTTTTTCGCGGAATTCATGAGATGACGATTCCAGCTAAGACTACTAATATTCAGAACGCTTCCAGCTAAGACCTATTGATATTCTGAACGATTTCTATTATTGGCCATCCCTACCACAATTCGTCATTTACAGGATGCCTGTAAATAATATATACCATGGTATAAAATGCCAAGCCTGGTACAAAATAATTACAGGCATCCTGTAAATACGAATTATGGCAGGCTTGGCATTTTATACCATGGTACAAAATAATTACAGGCATCCTGTAAATACGAATTATGGCAGGCTTGGCATTTTATACCATGGTATATATTATTTACAGGCATCCTGTAAATGGCGAATTGTGGCGATGACCAATCATAGATTCCAGCTAAGACCTACTGATATTCATGCAGTCTAAATTTGAGTGATTCAAGGACACAGAAATAAAGGTTAATGATTTTATATCAAATATAAAAGGAAATTGGAACGTTCAATTTTCTATTCTCCGACTCTTGGAAGAAAGAACGAAAATTGAATAGAAGCGTTCATTTTTTGGCTTTTGATTCTTCAAGTTGAGTGCGAAAACTGAACTGCCAAGTGCTATCCGGACCTCTGCATCCGTTTCAGCGTCCATTTTTCTCATTTTTGATTGTCTGACTCGTGAAAAGCGTCCAATTACTTCGTCGAGCGTTCAAATACTGTTTTTTTAATTATATTTTTCAGGTTGAGGAAGAAAATTTGAAAATAGAACTGTTAAGTGTTGTACGGGCCTTATTGCCATAATTCTCCATCAGTTACAGCGTTCCTTTGTTTGGATTTTAACAAATACGAAAATTGCGACTTACCGTTTCAAATTTTCATTCGAAAAGATCGAAAACTGAAAATTGAGCGTTCGATTTTCTATTATTAATTATTAAATTTGTGAAATAAGAAAGGTTACAGAGACATCTAGTCACTTTATATATACTGTCAATTATCTGGCTTACAACTCGAATGATCAATAAATTAATTAACCTTACCGTAATTTGGTCTGTATCGGAAAGGTTGCTTTCCTGGGCTGCGCCAAAACCAAGCTCCTCGGGATATCTTTGAGCGGGTACATCACTCACTCCTGGTATATTTCGTGTTTCAGGTGACAAAGTCCTTGTGATCCGTGGGCAAGACATAATGAATACTAATAATAATAGCTTTCTATAAATTCTGTGCTGCTGTGAATAACGCTGGTAAAAAAGTTATCATTCTCGTGGGAAAGTAAGAAGTACTTGAATGAAATTGCCCGATAATATTCACAGATGACCCACAAATTAGCGCGTGTTTACAATACCGCACATGAGAATCTGCGGAATGATTTAGACCCTTGGTACACTTGAAGAGGCTTAGTGTGACATCATCAGTTTTGCGGTAAACGTATCGTAACTCATTAGCATACTATGACTGGGATATCTATATGTGAGACTTTCTCAGTTCAGTATTTGTCAATCCGGAGTTAGACGAGGACTGGATATATATATTTATTTCTACTCCCAGTAGATCCTGTGTCTTCATTGGCCGAGAGCGGTCACGTGAAGTGAGGATAAATATTCGTCTCCTACTCTACTCTGTATACGGTACCAATAACACGATATAGCTAAAGGGTTTATGTATCCTTTGTTATGTATACTTTATTGTTCAAATTTAAAATTTAACTGTTGACAATGTTTTGCCGTTCGTTGTATTCTGCTCAGCATGGAGTGTCTCGTACAATAAAATTCTTGAATCTTGAATCTACTGCACTGACTGACCTCTAGGCGGGGCTAGCCACTGTGTTCAGTGTAAACAAACATGGCTGCTGGAGTGTTCTGCCAGTGACAGAACTGGAAATAAAGAATATGCCGGATATCAACTCCGTAAATCTGACCGATAAAATGTCCAACAGTTACTGGAAAAAACCTGGAAAAGATAGTGTACTGTGACTGTGAGTAGAGACTGATGATTTTGAACAGCTTACGGTAACGAAATCTGGCTGACGCTTGACCCAGTCTTGGTCTTCGACGATCGACCTCGGTAAACAATGTGCATGTTGTGAGAGTTTACCGCTGATACTCGAGCACACATGAATTTGACGTGTACAATTCTAGGTTATATGAATCAATATACTGTTAGCATATAGTACACATCTTAATACACCCTGTTTAATTCAAGATTAGACCATTTTCAGACGTTTTTGGTTAGCGAGTGTGCAGAGTGTTTTTCGCCGACTCGACTCTGGCTCAGCCGATCAGCCGAAGAGTCAGCGATCAAACTCTATCGCTGTACGGTCTTTTGACTTATAATTTCGAGCAAAAGTCAAGATTTCTTATCATATTTCTATGAAATATGACCAAATATACCATGCTGATTCCGAATATTTCAAAATATTTGACGCGTCTCCTGCCGTTTTCCTTCTCAATTTTTTCGTATTTGGTTAGCAAGTGTTAGACCCAGTTTACCACGTCTCTTTCCAGAGTTTAAAAGGCTGCTCGTAGAAATAAATTCGTTATCCAGTGTTGGGGAGTAGGATACGGGAATTTATCCTGTTTCCTGGCGAATACCCCACTCCCGCTTCGCGGTCGTGGGGTATTTTCGCCAGAAAACAGGATAAATTCCCGTATCCTACTCCCCGACACTGGATAACTCATATTATTTCTACTCCCAGTAGATCCTGGGTCTTCATTGGCCGAGAGCGGTCACGTGAAGTGAGGATAAATATTCGTCTCCTACTCTACTCTGTATACCGTACCAATAACACGAAAAAGCTAAATGGTTTATGTATCCTTTGTTATGTATACTTTATTGTTCAAATTTAAAATTTAACTGTTGACAATGTTTTGGCGTTCGTTGTACTCTGCTCAGCATGGAGTGTCTCGTACAATAAAATTCTTGAATCTTGAATCTACTGCACTGACTGACCTCTAGGCGGGGCTAGCCACCGTGTTCAGTGTAAACAAACATGGCTACTGGAGTGTTCTGCCAGCGACAGAACTGCAAATAAAGAATATGCCGGATATCATCTCCGTATATCTGATCGATAAAATGTCCAACAGTTACTGGGAAAATCTGGAAAAGATAGTGTACTGTGACTGTGAGTAGAGACTGATGATTTTGAACAGCTTACGGTAACGAAATCTGGCTGACGCTTGACCCAGTCTTCGTCTTCGACGATCGACCTCGGTAAACAATGTGCATGTTGTGGGAGTTTACCGCTGATACTCGAGAACACATGAATTTGACGTGTACAATTCTAGGTTATATGAATCAATATACTGTTAGCATATAGTACACATTTTTAATACACGCTGTTTAATTCAAGATTAGACCATTTTCAGACGTTTTTTGGTTAGCGAGTGTGCAGTGTTTTTCGTCGACTCGACTCTGGCTCGGCCGAAGAGTCAGCGATCAAACTCTAGCGCTGTAGAGTCTTTTGACTTATAATTTCGAGCAAAAGTCAACATTTCCTGTCATATTTCTTTGAAATATGACCAAATATACCATGCTGATTCCGAATATTTCAAAATATTTGACCCGTCTCCTGCCGTTTTCCTTCTCACTTTTTTCGTATTTGGTTGGCAAGTGTTAGACCCAGTTTACCACGTCTCTTTCCAAGTTTAAAAGGCTGCTCGTAGAAATAAATTCGTTATCCAGTGTTGGGGAGTAGGATACGGGAATTTATCCTGTTTTCTGGCGAAAATACCCCACGACCGCGAAACTCATAATATTGTGGAGGAATTTATATCCCAGAAATAACACAACGAGAGATATATATATCTTGAAATCTAAAATAGGTATTTATAAATTTTTCTCGGATTTTATTCGCTGATATAGGATTTAAAATTGACTAAAGTTGGTGTTTATTTCACGCTCATTTTTTGCAAATTTATATATCCGACTGCTAAATACCCGATATTTATATATCCGACTGCTAAATACCCGATATTTATAAATCAGTAGATTAAATCAGAAAGTGACAAACGGCGCCTCATAGTTCTCCGGATCTCAACCCCATCGAACATCTGTGGGATCAGTTGAAGCTAACGGTATATCGTCGAGTGGGGATGGAGTCAGATCTTGATGATGTGAGACGCCTGCTTCAGGAGGAGTGGTTAGCCACTCCTAAATCTGATCACACGCCTCATCAACACGATGCGAGGTCGTTGTCGGAATGTGATACAGCGTTGTGGTGGTTACACGCGATTTTAACGATTACTGGCCGTCGAGACACCAAGTGAACATGTTGAATGTGTGATGAAACGAACATTTGGCATTGAAAAATGTGGTTGAATCTGTTTGTGTAATTTTCAAAATCCGACCGAGTTCCAGTTTGCGCATGCCCATTAGAGCACAACTGCACCTACAGGATAATCCTTGATACACCGTATCGGCGTGATTATTGAGATAGTGTGTGCAAAATTTCATCGCGATCGGGCAAATATCTTGGGACATATCAAACAACCCTTTGGGGGGAACGTCCTTTTGTTGCACTGTTTATTTGAAAAAAAAAATACTTTCATAATTTATTGAAAATATACGTAGACATCTACCTTCCAATAGAGGTCAAGGTATGATAGAAAATTAAAACTGTAGTGACTCGGCTTGACATCAAAGGGAATGACTTTATTTGAGTCGAGATGAAAGAGAAAAACATTTCGAAAAATACAAAACAAAAAATCTATTTAAAAAAAAAATTATTGAAAATATACGTAGATATCTGCAATCCAATATCAAAAAAGCCCAGGCAACTGTGTGTATACCGCTAAGAACTGACAGACTAGATCTTCCGGCATATTTTGCTTGCTTATTATAAAACTATGTATGTCATGAAACCAGTAATATTTAGGCTGTTTGTTCCTATTTGTTCGCATTGATTTCTGCGTTAAAACATCTTTCAACAAATAAGTGCACCTGTGAATGGACCGATTCTTTTATTGATGCTAGGGTTCTTTTAAGAACGATGGCTGTCTATCTCATGTCAGATCTGACTTCTATATCCAGCCTCGTGATTACACGGAATGTACACGTGGTGTTTGTACACAACTGATGACAGAGCTTGTCAATTGTTTTGAACAGGATTCAAGCACACGATTCTCTTTTAAGCTTGTATATATTGAGCGCGAAACGGACACAAATGCTCAAAAACACGGATGTGCGAGAAACCCTAAAATACATCAGTCTAATGGGACTCGAATTCGAGGAAACAATTGTAAACATGTACTTCCTTGATGAATTGGTTGGACGTCATTTTGGCCACTGAAGAACAAAAAGGAAATAGGCCAGATATTTGTTTATTATATACATCAGCGAATTCTATTTTGGAAATATAGTTTATGACACAGACATTGTATGTACGAAACTTCATCATACAAGCGTCAGAGCCGACACCTACTAGATAGGTGTTGTTCAAGAATAACTTCTGCATCCATAATATTTCAATTCACACGACACACTGACACCAACAGCGGAGCAAGTATCAAATATATACAAGCTATTTTATTGTAAGAGAGAATCGGACAGCAGTTCTCAGTTTAGTGTAATCCTGAGCGCTTTGGACACATGATAATCCCCAGAGAGAAGGGACAGGATGCGCAGAAGCAGGAGGAGTGAAACCGATTTAGTTTCAGGGTATGAGATGTAGCGTGCAATAATTTGACCAATCAGAATGCTTACAGTCGCCATGTTTCTTCACGTGACTATAATTTGTAAAGAATTGTCAGTCATGTTTGATCACGTAACTATAATTTGTAAGAAGTGAGTGCAGTCCAAATACAGTTAACCCCTTGTTGCTAGAAATAGACAATGATTATCTCTGGAGGCTTTGCCCTTGTGAATTATGTGGACAATAGAAACATTATCGTGATGGGACTGCTGAGCTCCTGTCATAATCTCTTCAATGATAAGATTTCTAGCATTGGGGTCAACATAGCCGTCATCTCCAAGATTTAAAAGTATGCCCTGTAAAAACTCTATACAAGGTACTCACAAAACCATATCATCGAATATTGTCTTCATAGTAACTCGTCTATCCATTTTGTTTTATCACTTCATGTAGGATCCGCTATTTTTCTCGTGAATGGATGGAGTACAATACAAGTGGTTTCTCGACATTATGTTGATTGGATTCGTCGTTAATTGTTTGATAAGAGTGATGGGATTGG
>JAVTVY010042170.1:0-19404 GCA_036873755.1 Hanleya hanleyi
GTTGAATTCAGATTTTATGATCATTCAAAATCCATGATTTTATAGTAAAATTGGACAAAATGGGAAAATATTTTTAGAAGAATCAGTTCTAACATAATGTCAGCAACAAAAAAATACCCATTAAAGAATACTTTATATTATCCTCTTCATCATTATCACTAAGTATAATATATATAATTTCTGTTTCTGATAGTCTTTTTCTTTCTGAACTGTCTTTGCCAAAATGGGTGGAGTTATCTGCCCTTGAAAATTTAATTGAACACTGGGGGCGCCACCAGACGATAACAATCAAAATGGCTGACCTCTCCAACTGCAGAAATCAGATGGATTTGTTCCTGTTAAAGCTAGAACTATGGAGGTTTGAAGAACTGTATTGCAGATGGTGATGATAGCAGCTAGTGATATGGTAAGTAAATTATAAATATAACTAAACATTTTCTGTTTTTCATAACTTAATAAGCAAAGAACTGAGCTGAACAATGATGTAGACCTGGGAATATCAGCTGTTTATTTTACCAACAAGTTAAAATTGATATTGGCCTCAATAAATATTTTTCTATATGGACTGCAGGTTATTATAATGTACTCCACCTTATAATTGCAGTCAAATTTAATGGTCATGTAACATGGCGAATTATCCATATCTCTGTCCCAATATCACTTTCAGATCTATCCAGGTTGATCAAGGCAGTGTGGATTAATTGCCATTGTTATGATTGTGTGAATTGTCAGCTTGAGAACACCAGGCTTGGGGACCTCATATGAAGATTGGCTTGCACCCTTGGAGGAAATCCCTTGAGGGTGAGATATTTTTATCACAAAACTGTTCTGTTCATGTCAAAACAGGTGGATTTAACTGGTTAACTGGGGGGATGGTAGCTCTAAATAAATTATCTCGTTGTTTTTATTTTTTATTGATTCATAAATTGTTTTGATTTTTTTGCCTTGCAGAATGTAGAATATTCCCATACCAGATTTTTGACAAAATGGTAAAGAAATAAGTTTTAGAATATATTGATAATAAAATGTTAGTATTACCTGTTTTAGCTGTAATCAGAAAAAGTAATCAATTATGATTAGACTTAATTTTCATCATTATAACAGGCTATATTTTCCTTGTCTATTGATTGCACTATTCATATACCAAAGCTAAGGATCTTCACACTTCAATTGTACACTTTTACCGACATCTTGAGAAATGAGAACATTTCATTTCATACATTTATTTCATTTCAAAAATTTAAGAATACAATTTGTAGTTAATAAGCATTTATTTGTTATTTGAAACCTTGTATGAAGATTTAGTTAAGCCAGGAATTAACAGAGACAAATTATCAAAATCCACATGATTGTTTCTAATGGCTTCTTTGTCAATACTTTCATAATTCCAGAATACAGCTGCAACAAGGAACTCGGCTCACTTCAAGCAGCCACTCGACTGATGGGAAAATGTAGGTATGGTTGATTTCTTCATAGTGTATATTGGCTAGAACATCACACAAACTGTTTATCTCCATTGTTGTATATCATGGAGTACTAAAGAAAGGATAATAGACATCTTCATCAATCTTTTGTAAATCGTAGGGATGTGTTCCATTCTTTACCCTTTATGGTAGTCAACCTATTCAATCATAGTGAGTGTATAAAAAAAAAAAAAAAAACTGGATTGCATGTCATATGGAACCATATATACAACTGATCAGGTTTTAATTATATGCATGTATTTATCGCCACAGGCCAAGAAGTTCACAATTCAGACGGGTGGGTTTCAGCGTTGGGTTACGTCCGAGTGGACCTCAGGGCAACTGAAGTAAACCATCCTTCGAAAGATCTGCTACTTAAAGTTCAAGTTGGAAAAGAACACGGTCACCCTTGAATAATAATACTGCAATAAATTCTCATACCAAAGACTGCATGTAAATACATACATATATAGTACTGTGCTGTATTTTGTCTCAAGGATTTGTGCTAGCGGTTTATTGTAAATATTTTATGATGTATTGTTCTGTCTCACTCTGTATTTTCTCTGAATAAAACTTTCTCTACTCAAATATATATTTGTGTATTCTTTTCTGGGAAAGTAAATATCTCGTAAGGCTATACATACCTTTTCATCACACGGATTTGCTATGATACTAATAAGGTACTTCAAGAGCACTTCAGAAGTGCATATGAAAGGTATCCTTCTGTAGAAGAGTGGATAAAATGACTTGCCATATAAGGACATTGAAGTGCTTCAAATATTCTAATTAGGTACTTCAAGAGCACTTCAGAAGTGCCTATGAAGGTTACCCTTCTGTGGAAGTGTCTATGAAGTGCCTTTGCAGTACCTAATTAAAATATTTGAGGCACACTTCTAAGTGACTTCATTGTGACTTCAATGCCCTTATATGGCATTGCTATAAAACAATACCCACACTGCAAGCACACTTCTGACTCTGAGCCTTGCACTTCAAGGTTGAAATATGGCCACACTTCAAAGTTACTTCAAAGTTACTTCAAAGACACTTCTGGACAGTAAGGGTTATGAATACAAGAAATCTGATGACCGGTCACATTTGTCATGTTTGTAAAAGAAAGTTCAGTCGCGTATCATCGGCTTATTGCCGATGTGTTGACAAATCATACCACGATACTACATTTGTTAGTACACACATAGCTCAAAAAGTTCTGTTTCAACAGAATATTGAGCAAATCATTGAATTATTTCTGCATAAAGGCATGGTAATGTACCCCCTCTAATCCCTACTTACTTTCCCTGATCCCACAGCTATCCTGATGCGTATTCAGGGTCTTCCGACCTCCAAAAATCTGATAAGATGGGCATTTGAATTTGAGAGAGAAGGATGGTCACTTTCTGTGACCTCCTAGCTATCCCAGCGAAGTTTCACAACAAAAGAAACAGATCGCTTGTAAAATTATACATGTAAGACGGAAGTGTTTAATCTAAGTTCCTCTACAGGGGATGGATAGGACTTTCTTCCATTTAGAGTTATTGGCGATCTGTGCTATCCTGAAGGATGTTTTCACAAACTTCTAATCCCCCCAAAAATTGGTTCCAGTAGGTGTTAGATGCGGCTTATTTTAATCTGTAATCTACAACAATTCAAAACATGTGTTGAACAGGCTAGACAGTAACATTATAATAAGTAACATTATAATAAGGGCTGATTAACTATGGCATATATGTGTTATGCCTCTTAAACAAGCAGATGTGTATAATATCTGGGAGCTTTTGAACTGTAGCTTTTGAACTTTGGAGGTGGAGCTTGGGGGGACTGGAGCTTGAAACTTCGGAGGGGAAGCTTGGGGGAACTGGAGCTTGGAACTACGGAGCTGGAACTTGGAACTTGGGAACTTGGAACTAGGGAACTTGGGAAACTTGAAACTTGAACTAGGGTGTCCCATCAGATTTATTAGAACAGGAGGTTGTTATAATGGTCGGAGATCAAGCAGATAGTCCACCATCCAAGTTCCATCATTATTTTGGGAACTTTAGAGGGTGATCAAGTTTATTAAAATGACTGATTGAATTGTGGCCTCAAAATTGGGGTGATTGATGGCTTCTCTAATCTAACTCTGCCAGAATTGAATAAATATTCATGAATATTCTGAGAAAATTATATGCCTGCCAATTTTTCTTTAGAAAATCATTGCTTACTTCCCTTGAAAATGATGTCTCTCTTGACCACTGTTGTCACAATGCTAGATCACTCAATTTATTTGACGGTGTCAACAAACATTATACAACATGCATCACAATGTTTAGACGTCGGTATGTTACAGTTTGGCGTAGGTGAATGACGAATCAGGGGGAGAGAAGTTTCGCACAATTTTCATTTCCAAAACATTTGGATATTTGATAGAAGTTTTAGTTATTTGCGCTGAAAACTTACCTCACTTCCACTCTTTGCATTTCTTGTCTACATGAAATACCACAGTAAGAATTTAAATGACACAGTTATCTCCCCTGCTAGTCACCTGATAGCATAGCTACCCACAATTCCACTTCCTTCTTGTTCTACTGCTTCGTAGGGCTGGAAGTAAACATTGTCAACTCCGTGAAAAAGTGCCTTTTCTAGCGAAACTACTCACAGTTGGATTACCTCAGACGTCTGATTTCCTGCAAGAAGTCCTTTGGGAAGTATTCTATAAGTTGTCAGCGTAAAAATGGCTCAAAATATGTCTCAAATGTCATGCATGTCTTGTGGAGGAGACAAGCCTAGTTATGACCTTCACTCATTGTGTCCGCCATGCCGCCAGGGTAGAATCTGTACATGGGACACTGCCTGTGAAGAGTGTATTGTGTGGGCGCCCGGCATATTCCAGGTGTATCTGGCCGGTTCTCTGGCAGCTAACGAAGGAAATAGTGTTGTTATGCCTACCAATCTCGCCAACGAGACATATGTAGCACAGTCTCCTTGTACTAGTGTAGGCGAGGAGTCTAGGGGGTTTGTTAGTTCTGTAGCTGGGTCTACGTTAGTCAGCCTATTGGACGTAAATAAAGATAAACAAACGCCCCCCCCCCCTCCCCGCTCACGATGCTTCCATTTCAGGCCAGGCGAAGGGTCAATCAGGTAAGGGATCGACCCGGTTGGTACAAGTGGAAGGAGTAATCGAAGATATGGAATCTGGTACTACGACGACTGTGGAAGTGGAGATTCCTATTGAGCGGACGCCTGGATGTGACGATGAAGGGAAATCGGTGACGGACCCAGGCTTAGCGTGGGAAAGCCAGGGGACTCCGATTGCTCGATCGGAGTCGACTTATGATTACGAAAACTTGGGCAGCACCAGTGAGGGGCCTAATGTTAAGTTTTCATTTGGGTCCGGGGTTGGGAAAATACCTTCCTCGACGCTGTCGAGGCCTGGACTTCCCGGTCGCTCAGTTACGCCTTTAACTGTTGCTTCCGGTTTGTCTGAATTTCCCCAACCTGCCTCCGGTTACTCTGGTGGCCTTCCTCGTTCCCTTGCCGAGACGTTTGTGTCTACGAGCCTTCTGGGCCACCAGAGATTAAGGTTCCCGCAACAACGGCAGTATGGTATGTATTCAGGTACCCATGATATGTCAAATTTTTTGCCTGTGTCTGAGTTGCGTTATCAAGAACCCTCAATCAGACCAGTTCAAATTATGCGGCATCCGGTTGCTGGTCTACCTTCGCCCTTGCGTGGCTTAGGTCAGATATCTGCTTCCGGGGGTGTTCGTGGTACGGGACCGGGATTATTACGTATGATGCGTCCTCCTATACGTGCTTCTGGTTTACGACCTCGTATGCCAGTTCACCGACCTTTACAGTGGCCGTGCTCACGTCCAGCTGGAAGGTTCTTGAGTGTGAACACACCTCGTCAGGCCTTGCTTCCGGTCCACTCTCAAGTGACTGATCCCACATTGGCTGCCATACTGCGCGGTATGGAACAGCAACGTGAGGAAATGAAGGAATTGAGAGAGATGATGACCAGTCAATTCCGAAGTAGTACGCCACTGCTTCCGGTTTTGACTGAACAGTCTAGGAAACCGGAAGCTAATTTGTCGAGGACTATCCCTTCCAATACTCCCTCCTGGCAGGAAGCCCCGGAAGCTATGGAAGTGGATAGGGACCAGTACGGTAGATCTGAATTGAATGAACCTACCAATACTGATCCGGATGCTAGGAAATATTATGAACTTATTTCCGGCATCTATGACTTAATTCCTGATATGCAGCTTCCGGTCCCACATGCGGGGGATATTGAAACTGAATCGGGAGAGTCAAACCGGGTTACGAGGTCGGCTACCACGCTTCCGGCCTCAACTGCTATTCATTCTATCTGCCATTTATTCCATAGAACTTTAGCAGAACCCGCTACGCAGGAGGAACGTGCTATAAGGTTGAGACCAAAAGCTCGCTTCCGCCCTGCAGGATCTTCTGGTCCGTTCCCAGTACAGAAGCCAAACACACGAAGTTACGGCGTACATAACTCACCGTTTAGCTTCCGGTCTGCAGAGGTGAACGGCGACTTTCAGTATTTATGCTCTAGCAATACTAAAGTGCCTAGTAATCCGGATGTTCCTTGCACGAACAAACAGGCCGCAGTACTTGAGGAAACTGCTCGACAAGGAGTGGCGATTACGAATCACCTTGACTGGTTTCTTAAAGCCATAAAGGATGGTTGATTCTCGCTGTCGGGCGCGGACAGTCAAGAGCAGTTACAGGAGGGTATAAACCTCGTTCTTGACTACCAGAAGATTGCTTCCGGTGCTGTAGAAGATTTACTGGTACACAATGCCTACCTATCTTCTATGCTAGTGTATTTAAGGAGAAAGGCCTTCATTCCTTTTATGCATAGTTACACACCGGAAGCTGTAAAGAGGAGTCTACTAGAGACATCTACGGCTCCTTCTTTACTGTTTGGTGATGCTGTTGCCGAAGTTCGACCTGAAATGGATCGTATAGAGCATGACAGGTCAGTTGCTTCCGGTGCTTCGTCTAAAAGACCTAGGGCTTCCGGGTCGGGTCCAAAGGCGAAGAAGGCTAAGAAGAACCCGCCTAGTTCCAAGGCTAATAAGGGTGCTTCCGGCCAACAGCATAACCAAGCGCCTGCTTCTTCAGAGCCAAGAGTATCGACCTATGGCCATAAGAAGCAGGGTAAGGGGAAATCTAAGCAGTCAAAGAAGGATTCCTGATGTCTCGGGCCGTACCGGGTGGCTTCCGGTATGGCGGGAACACCGAGACATAACGTTTCCAGTTCCCCAGCAACTAGACCTTCCGGTAGGGGGAAGGCTGCAGTTGTTTTGGAGGAACTGGATAAGGATCGGGACGGAAGCGTGGGTCATTCGAACGATCAGATACGGCTATCGCCTATTGTTCGACACGCTTCCTCCCTTGACTGCTCATCCCCTTCCGTCTCGTATACCATTACGAACGGGTCATCTATCAGCAATACAGTCCTCTGTGGACAAGCTGATAGAGAAGGCAGCTGTAATAGAGCTTCCGGTTTCGGACACGTCACCCGGGTTCTATTCGCCGGTCTTTCTGGTCCCCAAGAAAGACACGTCCGAGATGCGCATGGTTATAAACCTAAAGCGCCTCAACAAGGACTACCTCACTCCACCGCCACACTTCCGCATGGAGTCCTTCCGGTCTATCCGGACAGTACTCAGACAAGGGGAATGGCTGACTTCTCTGGATTTAAGGGATGCATACCTGCATATCCCGATACATCTGGGGGACAGGAAGTACTTGAGATTCATGGTCGGCAAACGACGCTTCCAAATTCAAGTGCTTCCGTTCGGCCTGTCCACTTCCCCTTGGGTGTTCACACGAGTGTTTACACCAGTGGCACAATTCCTGCACAGTCTAGGTGTAAAGTACCACTTTTATATCGACGACTCCCTGCTAAGGAATGCCTGCAAGGAACAGTTAATCCTAGACACCCAGTTTGTCTTAAGGATGTTGACTTCTCTGGGATACATCCCACACGAAGAGAAATCAGAGCTGATTCCTTCACAAAGGCGCAAATTTCTGGGGGTGGAATACGATACGCTACGAGCTCTCGCCAAACCCCCAGAAGATCGATGGCTAAAGATAACGACGAAGATACCTCAGTTCCTCAAGTTATCTCAGGCCAGGGCTTTACACTTTGCTGCGATAATCGGCCTCTTGACGTCAACACAGGACGTAACACCAAGAGGGCGGTTGCAGCTTCGTCCCTTAATGATTTACTTCAATCATCAATGGGTCGAAAGGCAGTTGAATCCGTGGATACCTGTAACACCGCTAGTCAAACAATGCCTCCAATGGTGGCTGGATCCACTCAACGTTATGCCAGGTGTGTCCCTACTTCCGTTTCGTCCGTCACATCACCTGTTCACGGACGCATCTATGGAAGGATGGGGAGCCCACCTCGAGTCCAAGTCGACATCCGGGTTATGGACAATCGAGGAACGCTCGTACCATATAAACGTGTTGGAGTTTATGGCAGTGACACATGCCATCCGCACGTGGGTGAGCGTATTGACCGACAAGAACCTGCTGGTTGCGACGGACAACACAACAGTCATGTCCTATATGAACAAGCAGGGGGGGACGAGATCTCCGCAATTACAAAGCCAAGCGGAAATCTTTTTCGGTCTGTGTTGGGACAACAACATATCGGTGTTGGCCAGGCACATCCCGGGGGTACTGAACGTCTTAGCGGATTCGCTTTCACGACGGAATCAGATAATTCCCACGGAGTGGCAACTTCACCCAGACATACTAAAACAAATAGCTCATGTCTGGGAGATGCCACACATAGATCTGTTCGCCACTCGGCGCAACAATCTACTGCCCCTGTTCATGTCGCCGGTCCCGGATCCGTCGGCATATGCAGTGGACGCACTATCGCAGGACTGGTCAAGGATGGTAGCATATGCGTTCCCTCCTCCAGCTATCCTAGCGAAGGTACTTCAGAAGATCCACGAACACATGTGTGTCGTTTACCTGATTGTTCCGTGGTGGCCAGCAAGGCCGTGGTTCCCGGAACTACTGGATCTTCTGGTAGATGTACCAAGACAGCTTCCGGTATGGCACAATCTACTGCGCCAGCCCGGAACGTCGATATTCCACAGCCAGCCAGGACTGTTCCACTACCACGTGTGCAAGTGCTCAAGCAGCACTTCGCTCAGGCGGGATTTTCAGCGGAGGTTGGGCGCCGAATGGCACAATCAATTCGACCGTCCTCTTCCGCTGTATACAACTCAAAGTGGGCAATCTTCGATCTTTGGTGTGGAGAGAGGGATATCAATCCATCCTGCGCCACTATCCCTGAAGTAGCAGAGTTTCTATTGTATCTGTTCAGGGATAGGGGCCTGGTGCCCGCTACGGTAGAAGGTTATAGGGCAGCTATTGCTCAACCTATTCTACTGGGTACTGGGATTAATCCCTCGACTGATCCAAATTTATCTGCACTAATCAAGTCATACAAGATAACTGGTCAGTCGGCTGTTCCGAAATTACCTAAGTGGGACTTAGCCTTAGTACTTCGGCAATTAGGAGAGCCACCTTTCGAGCCAATAGAAGCTATTGAGCTAAAATATTTATCATACAAAACTTCGTTTTTGTTGGCTCTTGCTTCAGCAGCTAGGGTGTCCGAGCTGCATGCGCTCGATAAAAGGAACATCAGACACTCTAGGAACTGGAGCAAGGTAGTTCTCACAACGGTTCCTGAGTTTGTGGCCAAGAATCAAGCCCTCTACGATTCCATATCTCGAGAGTTCACAATTCCAGCCTTATCTGATTTCCTTTCGTCCGGTCTTGAATCAGACATGTTAATGTGTCCGGTTCGGGCTCTTGCGTGTTACCTGAATCGTACAGAGGAGATCAGAGCGGGAAGGAGGCGTTTGTTTATCCCTTTCGATCCCAAAGCCAAACAAGAAATAAGTAAAAACACTATCTCGAGTTGGCTCAAAAATACGATTCGGCTAGCGTACTCCACGGCTACTGATAGGCAAGCCGCGCTTGTAAACGTTTCGGGTCACGAGATTAGGGCATTAGCGGCATCATGGCCTCTATGGACCAACAGATCGGTGACAGACATTATGAGGGCGTGCTACTGGAGGTCAAACACGACATTTGCCTCCTACTATCTCCGGGACATGACGTTGGCATGTAACGACCTCTATTCCATCGGCCCACTTGTGACCGCACAGCGGGTGTCAGGGGGACCGAGGCCAGCAATATAGCTACAAAAGTCCGGGCGTACAGTTGTAACCCTGCTTGCGGGTGAGTGCATTTTTTCTCTCGGCCCCTTTCGAAAAAAAGGGGGGGGCGTATATTGCATCTCAGCCTTGAAGTCAGAGTAGCAACAGAGGTTCCCTGTGTACCATAGGCATACAGGTTATTACTGTTGTATGATTTCATGGATCCTCTGTGAGGTAGAAGATCTATGATTTCTACTTTGAACTAGTCACTATGTATGGCATTTATCACTACCACGGATTGTATCAGTTTGCCCACCTACCTTACGGTGGCACTCTATGCAAAGAGTGGAAGTGAGGTAAGTTTTCAGCGCAAATAACAAAAAAAAATTACAAGTAAATTTTCTGTTATTAAGCTAAAACTTACCTCACTTCCAGTGATGCCCACCCAACCTCCCCGCTATGATACATCCAGACCATGTATCGCAGTGGAACAAGAAGGAAGTGGAATTGTGGGTAGCTATGCTATCACATGACTAGCAGGGGAGATAACTGTGTCATTTAAATTCTTACTGTGGTATTTCATGTAGACAAGAAATGCAAAGAGTGGAAGTGAGGTAAGTTTTAGCTTAATAACAGAAAATTTACTTGTAAAATTTTTTTTTTTTGAAAAATAATTACTAATATTACTAAATATTGATGTTCTGTACCTGTTCTATTCCTACAATATTAAACGAAAACATAATGAAAATATGTATGTTGCATTTCGCCATCAACATTTGGCCTTTTGTTTTATCCCTAATTTCTAGCGCGGATCTGTATTCAATTTTGTTTGAGAACCATTGATGGGTGTTGTTTCATTCATTGCACATTCCTCTCATATCTGTGATTGTCTGTCGTCGATATATATGTCTGCAAGCCTGTCGCCAGATAGACTGGGTGGCATGCCCCGACCCCCTCACCCAGGTTTGAGCCCCTTTTGTGCATGTGTGAAATTTTATATCAAGACACCTTATACTTACCTTGTGCATAATATTTAATATTATGCAATACTGTTGGGTAGATTCTAAACCTCTTATACCAAATGCCAGAAAAAACAGACACCCCCCTCCAGGGCCTCCATCAACTCCGGCGACCTTGACCGCTTAAGTTCCCGCCAAAAACTCAATTCCTCAGTTTGATTTCTAGCACGATCAAACCCACACGTGAATTTACTGTGCTCCTCAACTAAGGAGATTCATATACATTCATTGGATTTACTCGTGCTCTCAAGCCTCCCGTATTGGTCCGTGAGTTTTTACATTTATGTACTTTCTCATTATACCGAATTCCTTACCGCATTTCATTGTATATTTTTGTTAAAAAATATGTACAGTAGAAATCCTCAGTGTATGGGATCGCTCAGAATGGTGCTCGCCATTCTGTAAACAAGCATATCGGGTCTATGCTTTCACTATGGGATTATTCTGCTCTGCATTGAGAATAATATATACGTTGTTTCATTGTAAATCGTATACCATTGTGATAAATATGTTAAATGTCTGGCACGGCAAGGCTGGCACGACAAACTATGGCACGGAATTGGCTTTTACGATCATAGGTTACGTTGAGCGTTACTGATCTGGTAGGGGACTCTTGTTGACATGTTACTAGGCAGCCATTTTGACCGACAGCACACTCTCTCGAGATAGTGCGTCGGGGTCATAGAGTCCTTTGCTGGAGAAGTTACGTAACCTCTTTGTTACTGTAAACTCATTGTGCGAATTTCTATAGGTTGTTGGATATACCTTGGCAAGACAAAGCAGGTACATGCAGAACAGCTATACTATAGCTTGATCTCTGTACTGATATTCGCACTTTGGATTTACGTTTCAGAGAAAGGTGTATCACAACAATAGCACATTGTTGTCTGTATATTAGTAGAACGATGCGAAGTATTTTTGGCATGTTATGGGAATAAATACTGACTAGAATGTTTCACGTTCCAAACATTCTTTCGCTCCAATACTATTTACAGTTAATGTATATATGTGTACCGTAATTATCAACTATACATTTGCACATGTATAGTAGTTCAGCATGTAGTGCTGCAAAGGTATTCAGTCAAGTGGGTCTATACTGATACCTATACAGTGAATCACTATTCATTGTTGCGCATTACGGTGTTGTACGCTTGATTTTTACGAATGGACAGTTACGATGGGGTCCATCTCTTATAATAATACCTAGAAACTGAGACTTTCTTTATTGATTGAGCTCGCTTCTGTACACATAGTGGCATCTATGTTGTTGTGGTGGTATAATTTTATGAGGTCCGTAGTACACTATGAGAGGACTACACCTGTGAGGGATCGTTCTATAAGCTCAGAGCTGGCACTGTGAGAAGTTGAATGCTCTGTATGATATGATTATTGACACTAATATAATCATATCTATATTTTTCAGAATTATGTCTGACTCGGATAAATCTGGAAAAGCTTCCCCGTCCGGTTGCTCTAAATGCCATCAATGGTCGGTTAAGGGTACCATTGGGCATGAGTGCTCGAAATGCTCGCTATGTACGGAAGGGAATAGGTGCGAGGTATGCTCTGCCTGGCCGGAGGATGTCTTTCAGCGCTGGCTGTTGGTACGTTCACGGTCCGTGGCGGCACTACCGACCATGAACCCGGCTGCCTCCGATTCGGGTCTTCCAGCGGTTTCCCAACCCGAAGGAAGATTTATACCCGAAGCAGAGCCTGATGCACCTTTTACGGAGCTTTATCGTGCTCTGGGCTTGTCCCAGGGCGCGACGGCTGCCGGCGAAATAGGCACACCGGTGTTCGTGGTCCCCCGTATGGGGAGCGCCGCGTTGGGAAAGCCCCCTGGTCCTTCTTCGACCAAGAAACGCAGGGCGCGCAAGTCAAAGGTGCGAGCCAAGACTGTGCGCGGCCCGTCTGAGACTCTTGTAGTTCCACCCAGACCATCGGTTGCTCCTACGACTCTAGTCGCTAGTGAGACACCGTCCGATCCCTCTCGGGGTCCGACGGGTGATGGTATGGGTCGGAGCACAACTGTGCTCGACGGGATGGCTAAGTCCACCAGCCTAGCCGAGATTGAGGTCGATCAATCTCTGGCCGACACGGACTGCTCGGTCTGTGTTGTGGCGTCGTACGGTGGCCGTGATCACTCCGATGCCGGGTTGCTAGCCCGTGCTCGTGATCATGACCCTGCTCAACCGGGAACATCCGGCCTCGGCCGTGACGGTTACCCGTTGAGCGGGGAGCATATCCAATCCTCTTGGTCATGCCCCACGGGTGACCTAGGATCTTCATCCGGCTCCGTCATCGGCTCTCTTGATGATCGGATGCTTGAGGATACGGATATGGAGGTCGGTTCAAGGTCCGGAGAGGACTCCGTCCCTCACGTTGACTTGAACCAGGAGCAAGTGGTTACCATCGATGATACTATCGATGCGGCTCTTCTGCGGGCTGCCGCCCAACAGAAGATACCGGGAGGCCCACAGCTCCTTACGCTCGGCCATATGTCCTCTTGGACTAGGTCGCTAGCGTATGCTGCTGAAGTGTGCGGTGTCCCTTCGAACACTAAGCAGCAAGAACCCGTTAAGCGATCGCTAACAGATCAGCCGCCGGCTCGCCGGCCTGAGCTACCTTCGTTAGGGCTGGATCCATTCGTGGATCAGGCTTTCGATGCGCTATCGGTGAGGCCGCAGGGAAAGGGTAAGCGTTCCCTGCGTACGGCTCCACCCGGGTTCACTGAACTCTTCAGAGGCCCTCCGTCCGAAGTCAAGCGGACGGAATCGGCTTCGAAGGTTGGACGGCAGTCCGCCTTTTTCCTGACAGGCAAGCAACATCGGGAGGATCTACATCCAAACGATACGTTGCGTCGGTCAGTCGAGGAAGAGCTCAAGGCGGCAGTGTTCGGCCCGGGCCGGGTTACGAACCTTTAGCCACCTACTGCACATGACACACGCATCGCACGTAGCTGCCCTGCAGCGTACGGCTGATGATGCAGTGTCCCGGCTGCACTCCATGGATGCGGAAGCGATTCCGAAACCCGTGGTGCTTCCGGCTGGCGTTGGAGAACCGCTATCGGTTCCTCAAGCACCTCCAGAGTTCTACCACTGTATGCAGTTGGCTACTGCAACGGGGTTGGACCTTCTGACGAGGGTGATAGCCAGAGTGCAGATTGCCCGACGGAGACTCTTCCTGGCTGAGTCTCGACTGGGCTCAAAAGACCATGCGCAGAACCTCATCAACTCATTTTGCCTTGGAGTGCCTGCCTCTTCCTCGTCGGATGCTGATCGGGAGCATGTGGTGGGGGGATGTTGCTGGGTACCCCGCTACTGCAATGGTACATGAGCCACGGGCTCGAAGTGACGCGAGTGTACCAAGTGATACAGTATGCACCGAACGACTGTTTTGCGGGGCATGCCGACATCGTGACGTCTGCCCGTCGTCAAGGAGATAAAGATCCCAGTCAGGCCATTATCGGGCAATCCTGGTAACTGACGGGGAATGGCTACTATGGAAAATACCGCCACCAACCAAGACAAGCACGTCAATGTCAATATCTGTACTACCAAACAAGCGCGCAAAAAGATCAACTCGCCCCTGTTTCGGTCCGTGGACGTCATCGATGACGATAAGTATGAAGTCACTTCAGCCAAAAAGACCACACATTACAACTTACCGCTCCAAATTGGATGTATGGTATACCAGGTAGCCAAGCTGAGAATGCTCCAATGTTTATATGATTTCATGGGTGTGTATTTCAATCCATCAGACTGGCAATTAATGGAGATGGGCACGGACTCTGCCTATATGGCCGTCTCTAATGCGGATTGGGTGTCACTCGTCAAACCCGAATTAGGCTCGCAATATGAGGCGGAACGGGACCAGTGGCTACCGAGAAAAGACCGTTACCAGTACGACAAGCGGACTCCGGGCTTATTCAAGTTAGAGTGGAGTGGAGATGCCATGATCACCCTGTCGTCCAAAACGTACTATTGTTAGGGTGGAGATTGAAACAACAAGTTCAGTTGCAAAGAAGTCAACCGGCGTGATTCTGCCATCAACAAGGCGCTCTACCTCTACCTGGGCGTGTTGCAAAGTCAGGCCAGTGCGAGCGGCACTAACAGAGGATTCCGGGTCGTCGACCACCAGATACGGACGTACATCCAGCAACGGGATGCCTTCACATTTTTCTACCCGAAACGGAAAGTTCTTCCCGATGGAGTCAGTATCACCTACCTGGACTTGTGCAACTATGACTTTTGATATACTTCTCATGATACGAGTTAAAACTATAACTGTAAAAAATAGCGTACACGATAACTGTAAAAGTCGGGATGGCCGAGTGGTCTAAGGCGCCAGTCCTAAATGCTGGTCTGCGCAATGCAGGTCGTGGATTCGAATCCTACTCCTGACAGTTTTACATACCTACTGTATTGTTGACATTCTTTGTACATATTCTATACATTCTTGTTCACCTGAATATAAAAAAAAGTCAAAACGTCACTTGTGTTTTCATGAATTTTTATTGAACATCAATGAACGTCAGAACAACAACGCCAGAGCAAACAATAAGAACACCGCGCAGTGGAAATTAAGACAACCAGAGAAATGGAGCATGAACATTAAAACGAGAGGCATCCCAGTCGTACACTAAGACATCGCGGTCGTCGGCTTGAGAATAATCATCAAACATCTGTACGATCGTTTGCATAGAATATCTCCTACAACACACAGTACTGTCCGCATACACTACCCAAGGGTTCTTGTAATCTTTTAGTATTCCAGCGCCAGACTGTAGTAGATTCGTCCATGAACTGGGTCAAATCGGGATGCAGGGGTGCAAGTCCGTAGGAATCAAAGTATTCTCCTTGGCCCAGGTCGTCCACGTATACAGCCACCCAATGTTCATCCGGTCGAGTACGAGGGTCTGTATTCAGAATGTAGGCCGCAGGGGTGGATGGGGTGGTGGGAATAACTTCGCGTGGAAACATACCTCGAAAGGGTACCCGGGGATCCCGCTGGAGTATGGCGATGAGCTGCTCTGTATCCATGACTCTAGCTGGCGTAGTCACACAGGACGTTTCTTTGCTGATCCACTGTGGGGACGTTATCAAACTCGGCGTAGTAAACCATGTTAATGGTATAGGGTAGAGCTACGGAGAAACGCAGTTCCAACCGTAAGTTTCCTTTCTAAGGCGTGTTCCAAGGTAGAGGTGAGGTCGAAGGCGAACAAAGTGTACCCACGAGCAAAGTCTCGTCGAGTGATGGTATTTCCTTCGTCCTGATTGTTTTGTCCTGTGGCTGTAAACAGGTTCAGGTAGCTCCGCACATGGTGGTTACCAAAATCTGGTTGTAACGGATGGGCTGGGATTTGATGGCCAGCCACGTGCAGAGCCACAAAGTTGATGTTGAAATGTTGAAAGTGGAACGGATTCTCACCCAAGGTCCCATTGAAGCTGGTGTTGGTGTCACACGCCAGGGTAAGACGTTTAAGCAGATCTCCTAGAAATAAATTTTCACGATTGGCCATCATCGTACCCACTGGCACAGAGAACACTTGGTCTGTACGCGTCGGATGGGGTACACGGCTGTTTTTTTCGATAAGGCCATGTGACTCACCAACACCCCCGGTTGCAAATCCACGGTGCGGACAAACAGGGCTGCATGTTCTATGACGATCTTGTAATTGGGGGAATCTCCGCCTGCCATCAAGGCGAAAGTGGGTGGGGAACGGATCAACTTGATATTGATGGATACGCCGTTCATCAGGTAGCGGTCTTGCAGGAACAGGTCGACCCATCATATCGACGGACCTGCTACCGGCTGTAAACCTCCTGCGTTGGATGAACCCATTATTTGCAACGGTGGTGGTATCCATTTCACCGGGCGTATCTCTGTAGTACAGTGGGGCTGACAAGTGTGTGTTTGGCATCATCTCAGTACGACAACAACGTCTCGATGTAGGCTCGGTACGGGTACGTATTGGTGGACGTACTGATGAGTTTATCGTTCAGACTGATATCAACCTGTTGGAACATCGAGTGCAGCCAGGGATTCACCGGGGTTACGACCGCTTCGTCGTCGATGTCCGTCCCGTCTCCTTTCACCACTTTGGCTTTCACGTAATAGTTCGTGTGGGCTAAATCCAGGTAGGCCGTATCTTTGTTTTCAATGGTAAATTCCAGTGGTCCCGTTCCCGTCAGGCTAGCCAGGGGACGATGTTCTACCCAACGACCCTCGGCGTCACTGGTCTGTGTGGGTGGAATAGTCCACAAATCCAATTCACTGTTGGTAGACGGGCACGACTCGGAGTGAATGAATGCCATTATGCGAAGATGTCTCTCTTCTTCTGGGGTGTGCGTCGTCGATGTTTTGGCCGTCGAGTGACTCTTCCATGTGACGGGGGTTGTCTTGTAAGGGCTTTGGCGACCAAGACCTGCCTGCTTCTTTGTCCCGTCGTTTCAAGGCTTGTCGGGGTGCCGTACCACTCAAGACATCACCGGCGACTTGCAGTCCACTGCGTACCGCTTGTTTGCCCATCGCTGTTATTCCACGTGTCACCAAGGGCAAGAACGTTTTGACAATGCTTCCCAGTATGTTTCCCAGCCCGTGACCTCGTTGAATGCGTGCACCGCGAAAGACCTGACCTCCACCTCCCGTTTGTTTCTTGTAATAGTCTGCATAGCTGGCCGTATGGTACTGGTAAGGCACATACATTATACGAAGTGGGGAGAACATGCTTGTCGGAAATGAAGTGTCAGCACCACTTTCCCTCGTTCGAATGCGACCGGGCGTCCCGCGTCATCTCATGTCCACCGTGATCGTGTTGATATCGGTCTGTCGTACGGGTAGGAAGAGTATGTGGTTGAAACTCTGGGTGACTTGATCCCCATACTTCTTTCTAATGGGCACCACCCGTAACAGAGGCATGTTGACATCTCCGACAATGTGGTTGTCGACCACGTCCGAGTAGACGTAGAGTTCGTACATACCCACTTTCATATCCATCGTAATGTCGGCTCTGTCGGTGCTTGGACCCGAGTAGATCGGATGAGGGAGACCTAACATTTGCTGTAGGCTAGGACTGAGTTCGACACTCACATTGGGGTTGAGAAGGAGACAGGCCTTGCCGTTGTGTGTGTTGTAATCGAAGTCCACATGGTTGATAAAGGGAAAGGATTTGACGGGTTTTGAAGTATTCGTGACGATCCGTAGAGACTTATAATGCATCAGTGTTCTCAGCCCCTGTATGAACTCCTTGGGGTATCGTATTGGCCTTCGGCTAGGGTCAGTCGGGTTACTTTGCCTTCGTAAGCTGTTCGGCTTCCCGAACAAAGGCAATGTTTTTAGGGTACATCTGTTTCGCCAGGTGCATAATTTGTGACGCCTCTTTGGGGTTTTTGAACAACACCACATACTGGGCATTCAAACTGATGTTCCTGTGCTCTTTGTACTTACTGAAGAGATTTTGGACGATGTAGATGATACTCAGCCGGCGATGATGGCTTCCTTTGGTAAAAAGCCGGTCACTCGACCAACCGTTTCGGCAATCAGAACATCCACGACCACCAACGTGTCCCGGGGCAAGTCCTCCTCTGGGGGTAATCCTTCCACCAAGGTGAGTCCAGGACTCCGTGCCAGTTCCTCGTACGCACCCTGCCAAACTACATAACACCAAAGGATGCGGGCCACGGGAGGAGAAATGAGGGCTGACCTATGTTGGATGAGACGCTGAATGAAGTGTGTTTTCCCCGAGCCGGTCGGTCCAGCGATGAGACACGCGAAAGGATGCTGCCACCGTGGATCCATTTTCCACCACACTAGTTATTTGGTGTTTTGGGCCAAGCGTTCAGAGGCCCACCACCGTTGCCGCGGATCCCACCGGGGATCGTAGTCCTGGGGGTACCGTTGCCGTGGTAATCGTGGTACAAGAACCACTACACTTGTCGGAGTCCTATGGTGCCGTGGTTTTGCCCTGGTAGTAGGTGCGGTCGTCGTCGGTGGTACCCTGCTGATGGTAGGAATAGGCGTAGTGGTGGTGGTGGTGGTGGTAGGTGCCCCCGGAGTTGAACCGACCCTCGTGATGTTCCACCGAGTAGGTGCCTCCAGGATGGTTACATTCGTGATGTCCCGCAGAGTAGTGGTTGATGCCTGCAGGATGGTGTTGTTGTTGGTGGTGGTGTTGTTGGTAGCGTATTGACGTTGGGATGGTGGGATGACGGGTGTGGGTGAGATGGATGGCAGGTTGAAACAGGATATCAGGTACGCGAAGTCGTAGAGGATACCTCCAAACAAGACACCCAGAAGCGTTAGTTTACACACGACAGTACCGACTTGTCCTTTTCGAGTGCGCAGCAGTAAGGGAAGTTGTGCCCTATTCATGGGACAGCCCTAGACCGAACGCTGTAGGAGCCGTTTCATGTCACGGGCTGACACCAAGGAATATAACGATCTTGGCCAACCTTGCCATTTGACGAAATGATATGGGCTGCCATGTCGACGTTCCGTTTTCAAAATCTCCTCCACCGTGTAGTAGTCTTTCTGAGTTTGTACGAACGGTTGTAATTCCGCCTCGTAAAACGTGCCTTGTAGTGTTTCTCTTTGTAGATCTTCCAGTTGATAGACGTGTGGGTTTCGAGGACTATGGCGAACAATGACAAAGTGCTCATCACTCCAGCTGGACAAGTAACTTTTCTCAAATTGACCTTTGACTTTACTGATCCGTACCACATC
>JAVTVY010042171.1:0-19001 GCA_036873755.1 Hanleya hanleyi
GCGAAGCGCGAAGTCACGATGCGAAATCAAAACAGCGAGGCGCGAAGCGCGAAGTCACGATGCGAAATCAAAACAGCGAGGCGCGAAGCGCGAAGTCACGATGCGAAATCAAAACAGCGAGGCGCGAAGCGCGAAGTCACGATGCGAAATCAAAACAGCGAGGCGCGAAGCGCGAAGTCACGATGCGAAATCAAAACAGCGAGGCGCGAAGTCACGATGCGAAATCAAAACAGCGAGGCGCGAAGCGCGAAGTCACGATGCGAAATCAAAACAGCGAGGCGCGAAGCGCGAAGTCACGATGCGAAATCAAAACATCAGCATTGCGCATGATCCTATCAAAACGAGGCCGGTTTGTAGCCCTGATTCCTAATATACATTGTAGGGGCATGCGGTATTATCACTCAGTGATAGATGGTTTTGAATTTCGAATAATAATTGAACAAATATATCAATTTGTGTATTTTCAATTCTGGTTTATAACTGTGCAATGAAGTTTAAATGCACACCCAAAGCCTGTTTTATCGAACTATTTGATTTGGCTGTTTCTGTGGTGGATACTGATGAGGAATTCTGGAAATGAATTAGAACACGGCCGATTTGTACCATACAGAATATACAAGAATATCTCTTTATTTATGCTTATATTTCAAAGGGTTGATGTAAACAGAGAAACAATAAATTGACAATGTTTGGCGGCCTCGGCCTTGACGAATCTCGACTTCGGACTCCAAACTATATGCATCGTCGGATGAATGATGTAACTAGTTTATTGAACAGAAACATCGTTTGGCTTGTATCTGGGTCTAGTTTCAATAAATTTTTACTTCTGAGTCGCTTGACTTCGGTCTCGGAGCGTCGATTCCAAAGACGAGGAGAAAAAAAAAAATAGAAATAAAAAATATGGTGCGGCCGAATATTTCGGGACGGGCGGTGATGCTAAACAGGAAACTTTTTTAACCAGCCTAATGTTCGCGAATTATGATATTGCCCTGTAGACGTTTGGCATGGAGTGACGAACATACGAGTTTTAGACAATAGCCCCAAATTAACCGCTAATTATCTTACTGCTTGTTAATGGTCCGTGTAACCTTGCACAATTCAATTTTCGTTTTTTGTTTTTGTGTTCTCAAAATCAAAAATTGAAAATTGACCGTCAATTTTCAATTTTCGTTTTTTGTTTTTGTGTTCTCAACATGAGCAGTGTGACTAACGTCACAGGACCTACGAAGTAGAGTAGGCATTAGGACTCGGTCGCATTTTCATTGAGATATGATGTGACCCTTCCCTACGGTACGTTTCATCATAATATGGTACATGTACAACCTTCCATAACAGCCATAGGTTCTCTAATATAACATGCCTTTTGTGAGACTGAGCAAGATTATATTCTGGGTATTTATATATTTACATCGATGTGTTCGTGCCACAAAAAATGAAAGTATATTGGTGAATGTTCTGGTCATTTAGTGATCCGGCCCTGGTACATCGAGCAGTTGAATAGACTCGGAGTTAAACACATTAATACTGTTGCTTCACCAGCCTCCGTCTATAAATAGTTCGCTCAGCTGTATTGAGGTCGCTGTCCTCATATCTGGCCATTGAATCCAACAGCGAGAGAGCACCAGGCATGCCAGGTCTGTTCCCAAATTCCATGGTGTCATGTTTCCCTCGCTTAAATGATCGGACTTTTCTCCGTATGATATATACTGAAGTGTTAATTATAAATCTAATTTTAATCAGAATTATTTCAGATTAGAACTTGCTGGTAACAATGCCCTAATGCTCGTTCATGCCAAAAATCAAGGTTCTAATGTCAACGGTTCTCCTTATTTTGCCGACGAAAGGATTCGGATGGACTCACTCATTACCGGACAATTTGCGATCTGTAGCCTACTTCGTAGGAAAATCAAAAATTGAAATTTGACCGTCAATTTTCAATTTTCGTTTTTTGTTTTTGGTTTCTCAAAATCAAAAATTGAAAATTGACCGTCAATTTTCAATTTTCGTTTTTTGTTTTTGTGTTCTGAAAATCAAAAATTGAAATTTGACCGTCAATTTTCAATTTTTGATTCTGGGATTACAAAAACAAAAAACGAAAATTGATATTTGACAGTCAATTTTCAATTTTCGTTTTTCGTTTTGCTTCACGCAAAAATGAAAATCAAATATTGAAAATTGCCTCGACTTGTCCGTTTTTCGTTTTTTGATTTTAACTTTGACGTATCTATGTTAAGTTCTCATGTGGATGGGTTATCATGTCACTTCCGGTACGACGAGTAGAATAGAAAACGCAAATCGTGTCGTATGAGAGGTGTGGAGCGTGAGAGGCATGTGGCCCACCAGGCCATCCTCGGGAGCCAGTGTATTGATCGATTTGTTAGGGTATCTATACATTGCCTTGGTTGCATAGTTGCACACGATAGTTCTGGATAAAAAAAAGATCAAGGGGTATCCTCTAAATCAAACCAATTATTCAACAGGTTCAGCTAGCTCATTACTCCAATCCACTAGCTGGACGGTTTGAGATGTGACATCGCTGGCATAACTTTGATGTCAGGCTGAAATCGACATCGAGAGTCAAGGCAAAAACCACCGGCTTGGGATACCGACATGCTAATTCAAAATAACCTCGGGGATGAAATGTTCGAGATTGAGGCAACGACTCAAGAACTCACTCGAATCACCAAAAATGTCCAAGTAAACCCTGTGCGGGGATAGCCTATAGTATTGGACCCTTCTACGGAGGGCCAATGGTAGGCTGATGTAGCAACAACAACATTTTCCCAGTTATACGCCAGATTTTGAAATCGAAAACGATGCCGCGCTATGTCATCGGTCAACTGAGACAGTCACGTGGTTGTGTATGAAGATTGGGGTGGCTCCTATAAATAGTGATCCAATGAAAATGCTCGTCTTAGTTTGAAATGGCGGAGTCGAATGACCAATCTCTGAAGGGGAGACAGCTGGAACAGTACACTATCACTGTCTGTTAATATCTTGAATTAACAGAGAGTACTGCAGTATATGTGCGGGGATTCCCGATTTACCTGGACTTGTGAAGATGCACCAGACAGGTCTGGATATGTGGCATCCCGCTGTTCTCAATGGTTATTGGCCTTGAGGCCTGAGCCAATCAGAACGCAGTCTTAGATTTTCTCATTTCTAAAAATAGATGTTTAGAGCGCTACAAAAGCGAACAGCATTCATGCAGACAACCGCTATTTGCTATTGATTTGAAATATAGTATTTATAAAGATACCAACAAAGATTTAATACCAATAAGAGTAAGTATGCAGCCCGTAAACCACCATTTCAAACAAGCACACAATCGCCACGTTTGATGTCAGACGTCTGAATGCTTCAACGTTTCAGGTCCAATCTTCATTCTCTATTTTTGGGACCTGGATCGTTGGAGCGTTCAGATGCTCGTCAACGTTCAGCGTCAAAAACGCTTCAACGCAAGTGTGGGTGTCAAACGCTTCAACGCATCGACGTGGGAAGTTTCCTTGGGGGTTATGATTAGGCATCTTCATTTTATCGAGCCAATTTCTACGTTCCCACTTCGAATCTGCCTTGATTCATCTGACCCCTTCAGTGTTCAAAATCCGAGGTGTAAATTTCACCTACTAACGACAGAAGAACCAATCAGAGCGTACATCGATTGCGAATGAAGTCACGTTGAGTGACATCATCCTCTATTAGCGGCGTCTTTCCTCCTAATAAGGTGCCCACTAATTTGGTCAGCCAATCAATAACGCTCTTGTGCGACCCATTTCGAATTTCAAATGTTTTCGAGGTCAGTGACGTCTCGTGTCTATTTATGAGTTATTTGAACATTGAAGGGGTCCAGATATATCAAGGGAAGTTCGAAGTGGGAACGTAGAAATTGGCTAGATAAAATGAAGATGTGATTAGGGTACCCACGTATTTATTATACTACCCTACTTTAATGAAACTCCCATGTGTATCAACCCCGTTGTTCTCCATATAATGCTTCACACCTGCTGCACGATTGCCTACTCGCTTATGCGCAGTTGGCCCATTATATTCTAGCTCGAATTCCTGGCTCCAGGGATCTATAGTGTAGTGAAACTCCCACATCTTGCCCCCTACTGTTTTTCCATATTATGCTCCACACCTGCCTAAACAACCCGATTTGCGCTTTCCATACTACTCCGCGAACCGAAAGTGACATCATAAGTCTTGCGCGTGCGCAGTTAACATTGACGAGTCAAAGTTAAAATCAAAAAACGAAAAACGGACAAGTCGAGGCAATTTTCATTATTTGATTTTCATTTTTGGGACAAGTGAAACGAAAAACGAAAATTGAAAATTGACGGTCAATTTTCAATTTTTGATTTTGAGAAACCAAAAACAAAAAACGAAAATTGAAAATTGACGGTCAAATTTCAATTTTTGATTTTGAGAACACAAAAACAAAAAACGAAAATTGAAAATTGACGGTCAATTTTCAATTTTTGATTTTGAGAACACAAAAACAAAAAACGAAAATTGAATTGTGCAAGGTTACACGGACCGTTAATAGTCTATCTGTTTCCGTGTGTATATATTTATTAGCACATAATAAGGATGTATGGAAATATTGAACCTTGATTTCACATGTTATATCATCAATCCTAAATTTGTACAAACCTCCATCTTAGAATTTGCCCGGATCGTTCGGGACACAGGGCTAAGTAGCACTGTTGTGTCAGAGATATATATTTCTTAATTTTTAATTTGATTTGCTTTTTTAATTTTAAAATTTAAATTTTATCCAATTTTAAAATTTCTATTTTTTTTTAGAAGCACTAAATTATCATATAGCTTACTATAATACTCATACGTGGCCATATTTTAAAGCAAGAGCCCGTGTTTGCCAAGCATGGAAAATTACACTATATATACACTATATATAAAGACCAATTTATCTGGTAAGCAATAATTCTCAATTATTCCTAGATGGTATGGCCCATTCACACACCAGGCTAACTGGAAAGGCAAGATTGGAATAAAAATGTCAACCTGAACAGTCACCAGGCTGACGTAGAGTCTTAAGCAAGCTTTGAGCGCTTCAGTATAAATTATCAATTATTCGGGTTGGTTTTAATCATTCCCGAAACACCAGATCTGAAAATATATTCAAATACCATTTGTGAATTTCTATAAAACATCAGTAATGCAAAGAAAAGATACACATCAGAATAATTTTACTTCCTCCGTTACTGTGATAACAACAACCAGCACTAATCTTCAATTGCCCCTACAATGTATATTAGGAATCAGGGCCACAAACCGGCCTCGTTTTGATAGGATCCCTTACAAACCAATAAGCTGGGGAATTTGTGGGGTTTATGTCGGGCAAGCTGTGTGGGGATCATGTGGGGAATGTGTAGGACAGCCAATGTGGGGAATGTGTAGGGATTTGGTAAAATCCCCACATTGGACTTAGTCGTGGAAAAGGAGTTTCTTAATGCTGCTTGCTGAATTAAATCCCCACACTATCCCAACCTCAGCCCCACGTGTTCCCTACATGTGGGGATGATGCGGGGAACTATATTTAAAGCTGGTATGGGATAGACACAAAATATTTCTGCAGTAAGTCAAGCATGGTACAGAAAACCCCACAATATCCCCACGTGGGGAATCTGCGGGGCAGAAAAGCCCACAACATCCCCACGTGGGGAATCTGTGGGGCAGTAATTCCAGCAATGTACAGAAAACCTCACAATATCCCCAAGTGGGGAATCTGCGGGGCAGAAAACCCCACAATATCCCCACGTGGGGAATCTGCGGGGTAGTAATTCCAGCATGGGAGAGAAAACCCCACAATATCAACAGGTGGGGAATCTGCGGGGCAGTAATTCCAATATGGGAGAGAAAACCCCGCAATATCCCCACGTGGGGAATCTGCGGGGCAGAAAACCCCACAACATCCCCACGTTGGGAATCTGCGGGGCAGTAATTCCAGCATGGGAGAGAAAACCCCACAATATCCCGACGTGGGGAATCTGCGGGGCAGAAAACCCCACAACATCCCCACGTTGGGAATCTGCGGGGCAGTAATTCCAATATGGGAGAGAAAACTTCACAATATCCCCACGTTGGGCAAAAAACCCCACAACATCCCCACGTGGGGAATCTGTGGGGCAGTAATTCCAGCATGAGAGAGAAAACCCCACAACATCCCCACGTTGGGAATCTGCGGGGCAATAATTCCAGCATGGGAGAGAAAACCCCACAATATCCCCAGGTGGGGAATCTGCGGGGCAGTAATTCCAATATGGGAGAGAAAACCCCACAATATCCCCACGTGGGGAATCTGCGGGGCAGAAAACCCCACAACATCCCCACGTGGGGAATCTGTGGGGCAGTAATTCCAGCATGGGAGAGAAAACCCCACAATATCCCCACGTGGGGAATCTGCGGGGCAGTAATTCCAATATGGGGCAGAAAACCCCACAAAGAGGTATGGCAACATCTCCACAGTAACCCTAGGGGATGGCGTGGGGATCGTGAGTAAAATGCAGGCGAGCTGCCGAATACTCTCCTCCAAGTTTCTTCAGGCAAGCAGAGGAGAGCAATATCAAGATATTCGTAAGCATCATAGGTATTTAGTTTACTTTCAAGGCGAGTAATCGTTAACTCTCCTTGAAATACTTTCAGGAGAGTGGAGGCGAGAGGAGAGTGATCACTCTCCTCTCCCGGCCAGCACTGAAACACCATCTGTACAGAATTCCTGGGGTGTGGGGGAGGGGGGCATCTTCTATCTGAAAGGGCATGTCATTTGTACAGACTGTCTAGTCTGTCTCGATTTCTCCTGCAATATCATCCATCCCTTAAAATAACCACCAGCAAAGGCAAAATCCACGCGTATTCCACCTTTTATTCTTTAACAGCATAAAATATATATTGTATCACGTCTTAAAACACCCGAGCACAAAATGGGAAGCACATTGAAAGTCTGTCAAGTAGAATGTTTTTTTTTCATCCCTCAAAGGTTTAAAAAAATCTGTCTTGGTCTTTTCCCACCTGTTGTGGGATGGCCTTTAGCATTCCTTGGGGGACTGTCGTTGGCAGATGAGGGTGAAGCTGAAGAAGAGTCCACCAGCTCTTCTGACATGTGGAGATCATGCTGCTTCAATGGTGTTTTCTGGCGGATTCTACCTGACCTTGCTGCGTCATGGCATTTCTGAGTGATGCCTCTCCTTACTTTGGACCACAGTGTGCCCTTGAACTGGTTGCAAACATAACCTGGAAGTCAAACAATGAAAAACGATTAGTATATTCTGAATGCCCGAGCTATCGTAATAAATTAATACAGGAAACAAATATGGTTGAACATACAGATATTCCAGTTTCATGATAATGGCAGTCAAACATTGACCCGTACAAAACTGGCTAAAACAAAACACAATAAATTCAGATCACTCTCATCACTGATCAGACCATTTTATGTTCATATAACTAACAGCATAGGGTTCGAGATATACAGATCTATCAAACAACAAGTAATATTTTTTTCAAATTTATATACGAAGCTGTGCATCTGAAAACCTCTCGATTCTTCGATAACTCCAAGTTATCAGGTCACAGAAATCTGATTCATAGTGAGCAGTTTGATGGTATTCGAGATATGCACTAGATAAGCATATATTGAAGGGCCATACAGAATGTGAAAATGCACATCAGTAAGGTACTAAGCATCTTCATGTATGTTTCGATCAAATAGCAGCTGAGATATCATCCACGGTACAGCAATACGAAAGTGATTTCTGTATTCCCCTTCATGATTGGGGGGGGGGGAGAGAAGGTGACAGCCGCCAACCTTGGCAATGTGGAACTGATGTGTTTCATGTTCTCCTAACAGATATGAATAATTTACTTCAACTTACACTATGTCGCTCAGCCAGTTCCTGTGACACAAAGCCCGGGAGAGGTGCGTCTACATTGGTCTGGGTTGGGAAAGTTTGTTGCTATACTGTTTCTCCAGAAAATACAACCTTGTGATTTTTTCCATCATCACTATTCCTGAAGACTGCAGTACAAACAGCGACCTGTTTTACCATACACAGCCACCTTAAAAGACAATAAAACAAGAGTTCAATTGAACCCAAAATACGCCCGTAAAAACATAGACATTTTTATCTCCTGAATGTTGTTATAGACAAAGGTTAACCATACAAATGAACCTTTCTGGACTGTATGTTGTTTGTATTGTTGCAATTGTCATAATACTGTACATGTATAAGCTATCATTGTTGTGTAAGTGGTGTAGGCAGGTTTGGAAATCAGGTTGGGGGAGGGGGGGGATACATAAGGGCCTAGATTGGTATTTGTAGGAGCAAATTAAACTCCAGTTACTCTTACTCTGCGGTGGTGCATATTCCCTCACTCCCGGTTATGCACTTATGTATACATGTATCAGTAACTTTAAAACAAAATTTTTGTTAGCATAAGCTGCAAAAGTAAGCTCATTGCCTGATGAATTAGGTCGAAATGACAGTAGGTGCCAAATACAAGGATTTCAGACTAAAATCAAGGGGAGTAACTGAAGAAAACGTCAAATCAGCTCAAAAACAGTTTGTGCACACCTACACATGGTACTGACCATATGTACCAAATTTCAAAAGAATCCATCGAAGGCCAGTATGTGTCAAATTTAAATTTCAGACCAAAATCAATGGGAGTAACTCAAGAAACTGTTGAATCAACTCTAAAAAAAATTGTGCACATGTTCACTCAGCACCAATCATGTGTACCTAATTTCAAAAGAATGCAATTAAACCCCTCTGAAAGGAGTTTTGTTGACGAGGACTGTAGGTGCCAAACAAAAAGTATTCCAGACTAAAATCAAGGGCGGATAACTAAAGAAAATGTTGAATTGGTTTGAAAAAAATTCCATGCAAAAAAAAATAAAACACGCAGTAGTCTACAGTTGTCGAGCTGTAAGGTTGTGTCACAAGAGTGTTGTCCCTTCATGTAGCCGACCCATCGGCAGACGAAACAGTGGGCCAAATTTGAAGAAGATCCATGCAGTACTTCCTGAGAAATCGCGATAACAAGGTTTCGTGGGGAAATCCAAGATGGCTGCCTTGTGGCCATATTGGATTTTCGAATCGGACCAGAAAAGGTATCTTGCATAACTACACCCCAAGGGGAACATGTGTACCGAATCTGAGAAAGATCCATGCAGTAGTTCCTGAGAAATCCCAATAACAAGGTTTCATGGGGAAATCCAAGATGGCCGCCTTGTGGCCATATTGGATTTTCGAATCCAAGAATTGTTTACGGACGGACGACGGACGGACGGACGACGGACGGACAGACGACGGACCACGGACGAAAAGCGATTTGAACAGTCCCTCATCTGGTGATGGTGGGCTAAAAATAGCCTGTTGCAGTTGTTCATATATCGTGGTGTAGTGGATATGCACGTTGGATCACAAGCGCCTCAAAATTTTCTTTTACCGAGTTCAATTCCCAGGAGATCAACATGTGTGACGTCGACAAGTTATTTCAATCTTTCTCAGTTTTGTAAAAAAAAAACTAGAACTTGTGGACTTCGGAAGGCTGCCGTCATATATGCGTGCATTTTATGGTTTTGATGTTTGAGTGTAATCTGCAGAAATACATAGTTTTTCCTATTTCACAAAACTGGGTCATGTGTATAGTGCTGTGTTATGTATAATGCTTTATTTACCTTTGTCAGTCATAACAGGAAAAAATGTACAAAGCACAATACTTTAATAATTAAAACTAATTTGGTGGTTCAGAGAAAATTTTAATGAAAAGCAGAGCGTTTGAAGTCCGCCGACATTGAAACTACTGATTTGGCTTGGAACCTTAAAATTCAGTACTCAGCATGGAAAGTTAGCTCGAGTGAAATCCTGTGGCAAGTTAACCACATACAAAATTTGAAAAGTATCCGTTCAGGTTTTCAAAAGTTACTGTCGGAGTCTGGCGGATCACGGTTAAAAACAAGCCCAAGAGAGATCTTGCGGTGAGCGAGTGAGTGAACCCTATTTCAGTCATATCACGATGTTTGGTTCCTATTCCTCTTCACACCCGGAAACCACACAGGAAGGGTCCTATTCTCCATGGGTGCCCCAGTTAGTCGTCTCTTACGACAAGCTCTCTGAGGAGCTGAGACCTATTCTTATGATGATTTGGAGTGTGGACACACGGACGGACCCCAATACCATATTCTCCCCTTTAGCCCTTTGGGGGACAGTTATAGAGAAAAAACATAATGAATGTATCGCTGCAGTTCAAGTTGAGGAAAGTTTTGTCACACGATTCAAGCACCCTATGCAATGTATTGCTTAAATAATGGTTACATGGATGATGTGTAATAATATTTTATAACAAGCGTTCTGAGAACCCCAACATCTCGCCTTGCGGGGTCATCCGCCAAAGGTGCAGCAGTATTAAAAGCATACATGTAGAGCAAACAATAAGGTCTGGAATAAGTGATGCGGTACAGACAATAATGTCTGGAATAGATTATCTGGTACAGACAATAACATCAGTCCCATATGGGATTACTGGCAAAGGTTAATCCCATGTAGGATGGATAGGTCAGTGCAGTCGGATTACTGGTACATAGGGCATTCCAGTGTGAGATTACTGCTGGGTGGACCAGTCCCATGTTATTACTGATGGATAATCCTCTGTGGGATTACTGCTGGATAGTCCAGTCCCAAGTGGGATTACTACCATGGATGGTAGTGCAGGGATTCATACACGTCAGTTCTACGTACCGAATTTCGGTTCGTAGATTGAGTTTTAAAACTCAATTTTTCAGTTCAAAACTCAATTTTTTTGAGTAAAAAATCAAAAGTTTTCACCAAAATATTTATACTCAATTTGTGTGTTGGAAACTGAATTTTCAAGCTTCGGAAACTGAATTTTCAAGCTTCGTAAATTCGAAATTTCAATACCCGGTTGTCGGGAAATCATCCCATGGTCGCGAAAGCACATGTGAATCTGTCGGCAGCAACAACAACGTCAAGTGCAAACTCCGTCAGCTGCTCTGAATTTACCTCGGATGACTTAGTCTGTTAACGGGGTATATTCATCCGAGACTAGTTTATCCGACGTAATGTTAGTTACATCGACGTATATTTCCATGGAAGAATCCCGAATACTTATGAACCGTAATTTCACTGAACAATCGACGAGTCGCCATTTTTTTTTTGGTTTCGTTTTCGTTCGACCTTTTCGTTCTCGTTCCTTCCAACGCAGGGAGATACAAACGATACTGAATAAACACACGTTGTTTTCGTAGAATGCCAATCGTAAGTATTTCTTTGTATAATCTGTGTGGTCTGTCTTGAGAAAATAGTAATACTGTATCATTTTCACTTTGGTTTGATTATAACGAAAATTGACACAACCGTACAGCGTGCGGTTTGAGAACATAAGGGAGTGAACTCTTCCTAGCGAGAGAGCAAGCAATCGTTTTGAAGCGTTTCGTTGTTGTTTTTTTCCTCCTTTTTTTTTGTTAACCATATTCTATCAAAATAATATCATCCTCAAGACTCCTATTATTTGTGTAACCCAATACAATCATCGTGTATATAAATAAAATATATAGGCCTACAATCATCGTTTTATAAACCAGTGTGATTTTTGGTGGTCATTTGTAATTGAATAATATCACAATAACTGGAACTTCACTTATCTCATCACAATATTTTTTATATTTATTAATTCACTGCTTTTGTTAAATGTTTCCATAATTAAAATTATTTTCTGTTAATGTTAAATTTTGGATAATGGTTTCTTCAAATTTAATTTTAGATCTAAATTAATAGATAAATGGGGTTTTTATGATATCAATATATATTTTCTTTATAATTACGACCTAACAAGTTGGGCCATATTTGTATACTGAAATTGGATGTGTGTTTGTGTATTCTTCAGACAGTCCTGTGTGGAAGTTGGAAAAAGGAATTAAAAGTTCTGTTATGTACTGTTGATTGATTGAGATATAACAGCTTTCAGAGAGGGAAATAGTTGACACTCCTCACTGCATGTATATGAGAACTACATGTACATGTATATATATAAATGAAAACCAGTACCGGCAGCATTACAAAGTTTTACCTGATTACCTGAAGTATTACTCGTAAACAACTTGAATAAATCTAACATAATTTGTTCATGTATCCTGCCGGATACCTGAAAACATAATGATGGAAACGAGTAAACGCAATCAACGACACAAAATGGTTTTAATTACACAAAAGGTTAAAAAATACCTGAATTGGTAACAGTGGACAAGGTTCACAGAATGTAACATTTACCCTGGTTTGTAAAAAAATTATATACTCAACATTGGGGGAAAAAATGACCCTGGTTTGTAAAAAATTTATATACTCAATTTGAGGGATAAAAAATGCCGATAAATTTTATTTTAACTCAATTTGAGTGAAAAAAAAATCAATTTTCCAGATTTCGGTTTGTAAAATTTGGACTTCTATGAATCCCTGTAGTGATGGTATGGATGGTAGTGATGGTAGGAATGGTAGTGATGGCATGGATGGTATGGATGTGATGGTATGGATGGTAGTGAAGGTATGGATGGTAGCGATGGTATGGATGGTAGTGATGGTATGGATGGTAGTGATGGTAGGAATGGTAGTTATGGTATGGATGGTAGTGATGGTATGGATGGTAGTGATGGTGTGGATGGTAGTGATGGTATGGATGGTAGGATGGCATAGATGGTAGTGATGGTATGGATGGTAGTGATGGTATGGATGATAGTGATGGTAGTGATGGTATGGATGGTAGTGATGGTATGGATGATAGTGATGGTATGGATGGTAGTGATGTTATGGATGGTAGTGATGGTAGGAATGGTAGTTATGGTATGGATGGTAGTGATGGTATGGATGGTAGTGATGGTATGGATGGTAGTGATGGTAGGAATGGTATGGATGGTAGTGATGGTAGGAATGGTATGGATGGTAGGAATGGTAATGATGGTATGGATGGTAGTGATGGCATGGATGGTAGTGATGGTATGGATGGTAGTGATGGTAGCGATGGTATGGATGGTAGTGATGGTATGGATGGTAGTGATGGTATGGATGGTATATGGATGGTAGTGATGGTATGGATGGTAGTGATGGTAGGAATGGTATGGATGGTAGTGATGGTATGGATGGTAGTGATGGTATGGATGGTAGTAATGGTATGGATGGTAGTGATGGTGTGGATGGTAGTGATGGTAGGAATGGTATGGATGGTAGTGATGGTATGGATGGTAGGAATGGTATGAATGGTAGTGATGGTATGGATGGTAGTGATGGTATGGATGGTATGGATAGTAGTGATGGTATGGATGGTAGTGATGGTATGGATGGTAGGAATGGTATGAATGGGTGAGTGAGTAGGATTTAACGTCGTTTTTCAACATTGTTTCAGTTATATCACGACGGTGCCTACATGTGCCAGAACACGAGAGTGTCCACAGTTCCTATTATTCTGGACACTGATCAGCCCAGCCAGTAGTAGTGATGGTATGGAAGGTATGGATAGTAGTGATGGTATGGATGGTAGTGATGGTATGGATGGTAGGAATGGTATGGATGGTAGTGATGGTATGGATGGTAGTGATGGTATGGATGGTAGTGATGGTAGGAATTGTAGCGATGGTATGGATGGTAGTGATGGTAGTGATGGTATGGATGGTAGGAATGGTAATGATGGTATGGATGGTAGTGATGGCATGGATGGTAGTGATGGTAGGAATGGTAGCAATGGTATGGATGGTAGTGATGGTATGGATGGTAGTGATGGTAGGAATGGTAGTTATGGTATGGATGGTAGTGATGGTATGGATGGTAGTAATGGTATGGATGGTAGTGATGATATGGATGGTAGTGATGGTAGGAATGGTATGGATGGTAGTGATGGTATGGATGGTAGTGATGGTAGGAATGGTAGTGATGGTATGGATGGTAGTGATAAACATGGTACTGAACTCAAATTTTAAAGAAAATCTTGACCTAAAATAGGACCTTTTGTACCATTGACAAAGTTCACAAATGTTTTTAAGCATCTTCCCTACTGAAATATTCACTGGTTTTGCATATTACCAAATAAGTGTGGCCTGCAGTTCCAGGCTGCTGTTGTCTGCTATAAAAATGAATAAAATATATTTTTGTTCAAGTTTTTCTGGTTATTTGCAACAACAACAGTTTCACACTGGCAGATATAAAAACGAACTTGCAGCAGCAGTGAAAAATACCCATCGAGTTAAGAGTGGATTAACAGATTTTTTCTAAATCGTCCGTTAGTCAACATGTGCACAATCCTTCAAAAGCAGGAAATTAACATGAGGGTGAGACTCGCAAAACCCCTCGGCTTCCCCCGAGTAACTAAGAAATATGCTGTCAGTGCAATATATTATGGTTACAGGGCCTGATCTAGATTTTAGTTTGGGCACCTATAGATGGTGCAGAGTGTGATAAGTTATAATGAAATAGGCCATGATGTGGGACTGTCGAAGCTGGATGGATGGAAGCTGTGGGAGTACTAAATGGTCTAAATACAGCCGATATCTAATTCATATTTGGCGAAAGTACTTGCATTAGTATTGGTTTCAGCCTGTTCAGAGAGGGGATTTGTTTATTGTTTTATTTGGGGGGGGGGGTTCATAATGAGCTCGAAAACAGCCTGGGTCAGGCCTGGGCTACATGTACTAATCATTCAGGATTGTACTTTTTACAGCATATCATTATTCTGCAGATTTAACAGCTACGGTAACATTCAAGCAAATATCGCAAAAGGGGCATAATTTTTCAAGGAGATAAATAATTTGGTAGCCGTACTGAACACAATTTAGTAGATGTACCGAACACGGGCCTGCAGATATGACTTGTACACTCAACTTATATATCACAAAATCAGAGATAATTAGACCCGAAGTGAAACTCTTAACCCCTAATGTACAGCAAGTCAAGGGGCTGGCCCTGAAACATGCCCGGTAAATAATAAGCTACAAATAACTGGTTTGGCACCCCTTTCCCCACAACTGGTGGGACATCCCACCTCTTAGAAATGAACAGGATATCACAGTTTTTCTCAGACATGCAGTGATTATAAGATTTCCTCACCTCTAGGTGTAACTTCCTTTTCTTGTAGGAGAGGATAACTGGTATTCACATGAGGTCCACAAGCCAATCTAATCCATTATCCTGTTATCAATTCACACAATGGGTAGGGTCCAGTATTTGCCTGTTCCTATAAATCATTGAAATACAAACAAATTATTTATATTAGATAAAACTCAATCAGGGCAGTATACATTCTCCAGCAAATTATTGTTACCTGAAAAGAGAGGCAGAAATGCATTTTAGTATCAAACATAATACTGTTAAACGTGACAGTTTTATAGTCTAAAGTACCGGTTACAGAACAGAATTTCATATTTTAAACTGTGCTCTCAGCCTATTTCACTTGTAAACAGAAAATTCATTCCGTTGCAAATAAAAATCAATCTTCCTTTCCATTGAGAGCAAACTAATGGAGGTAAATGTAGGTGAGGTGTTCAGCCAACGACATACAAACTACCATACATGTATTTCTAATTTGATGATCATACTTCTAGTCAGCTATGCATTAAACAGACTAAAAAACAAACAAACATTATCAATGACTAGTGATTAATCAATCCAGATACAGTCATTGAAGGGATATTTAGCCTACTCTATCTTGGAGTCACTGTTCAAATCTTTGTACTCTTCTGATGGCGGAATGTCCATCCATGACATGCTCTGGTTCCATGACAACATCACCCTTGAAATTATCATTTCAGTCATATGCTTCAAACCTGATAAAAAAAAAAGATGTATTCAATAGGAGTTTTGCACCTTCCACCCCCCCCCCCCCCCCCCATACATTTTTTTTCAATAATAATAATAAAAACAGTCCTGGCCTGCAATAGTTTCATATACAGAACTTTTTCTCTGTTGTTTCTATATAAACATATATTCTGAGCAGACAGATCACCGTATCAAATCTAAAACTGGTGGTCAGTAAAATTAAATTAATATCGTGTTGGTTCGAAAACAGGTGATTTCACCCCTGTACCTAAACGACCAGCTGTCTGAATATCCATCCCGTTTTAGGGACAGAAACTTTTAAATAAATCGGAAATAAAAATTCATTTTTTAGGTCATAACAGTAATACCAGCTGATACTGCGAAAAGTGTGTAGGCCACGAAAATGGGGTGCACGTCAATAGGTATACGATTTGACATGTAAATCAAAACGCCTTACTGTATTATACGAAACGAAACGGGCGAAACGAAACGAAAAGTTGTAATCTGCGAAACGAAACGAAAAGTTGTAATCAACGAAACGAAACGGTTTCGCATTTTACAAATCAGGTGGGGGTAATTTGTAATTTGCGAAACGAGATTTTCCCACCCTCCTTAAATCGAACTATGATGTAATTTCTCATCAATCTGGACGCATATCGTCCAACCGAATCCCCGGTAACGAGAAAAACTGCATTAACCCCTTGACCGGTGGCAAATGGTCATTTTATAGCCTCGTTTCGCATTTTACAAATCAGGTAGGGGTAATTTGTAATCAACGAAACGAAAAGTTGTAATCAACGAAACGAAAAGTTGTAATCAACGAAACGAAAAGTTGTAATCAACGAAACGAACGGTTTCGCATTTTACAAATCAGGTGGGGGTAATTTGTAATTTGCGAAACGAGATTTTCCGACCCTCTTTATATCGAACTATGATGTAATTTCTCATCCACGTGATTTGTAAAATGCGAAACGAGGCTATAAAATGACCATTTTCCGCCGGTCAAGGGGTTAATGCAGTTTTTCTGTTACCGGGGATATGGCTGGACGATATGCGTTCAGTTTGATGAGAAATTACTTCATAGTTCGATATAAAGAGGGTGGGAAAATCTCGTTTCGCAAATTACAAATTACCCCCACCTGATTTGTAAAATGCGAAACCGTTTCGTTTCGTTGATTACAACTTTTCGTTTCGTTGATTACAACTTTTCGTTTCGTTGATTACAACTTTTCGTTTCGTTTCGCCCGTTTCGTTTCGTAGAATACAGTAAGCCAATCAAAACACCTTACCGCTCGACTAATTCATGTTTCCTTCCCGATAGTTTCGCTTTCCGTTTCCTCAGATCATCCTTTAGGTCTTCCAGCGTCCATTCTTCGTATTTACTCGCCATCTTAACGATTTGGTGAAGAAAACTCAACCAAGTTCAACTTGCAGCCAATGTTTACAATCGGGCCTCACTTCCGATGTTGCGCGCGCAAACTTGCTTGTAGAAAGTCTTGATATGAAGGGAGACAACTCGATTAACATGCAAATTAATAGGCAATGGCCTAAGACGGCTCACATTCATAGTCGTGATTTAGCCTTATATATCGGAGGAAATTTATGGATGCGATACATTAGACACAGAACTTCTATTCATGCATTACATTAAAAATATTCTTATGACATATGATCAGTGAATTGATATTCTAGCAATCTTTAAACCTAGTCCTATAGGGCAATGGGCACGGCCTATATTCCGCGAAAATATGAGGGGGATACGCCGGAGATGGTAACCAACACTTGATAACTCTGCCTGTATCTCTTCGATATTTGATTCTGTTTAGTTATTTTTAAACCTGTACAGATCCCCGTTTCAAAAATATATCTTTTGCTACACATTTCTTTCACCTCACGACGAGAGGTTTACCGTGAAAGATGCATGGTGTCGATTCGACGGGAATTTTTCGCGATACACCGGCACAAAACGTTTTAATAACTTTGATTGAAAATGCATAAAAAAAAATACAAATCTAAATAAATAGTTTTCATTTCGAGTATTATAGGATCATGAAAAAAATATAAAAGTTTTTGTATATTCTTTTAAGAAAACAGAGTTCACAGTCTGCCTGCATGATCCCCACATTTATCTCACAGTATATGTGCAAATAAAATATCGCCCCACTTCAACCCACTATCGTCTTAGGCTATGCATGAAAGAATGCTTGCCCAACAAAATCCCCACGTCGGACTTAAACTTTCAGTACAGCCCGGCACATTCCCTACATTGGACTTTGTCTACGAGCGCTGGAAAAAGTCCACCCCACCTAATCCCTACAAACAACTCAGTCGATTAAATCCGAAGTTCATTTTCCCTACACCAACCCCCCGTTAGACTTTGAATATATAGCAGATAAAGGTATGCCCTACATCATCCCCACGCGAACTTTGAATTCTCGCCCATTCACCCGTCATAATCCCCACATCAGCCCTACATAATCCCCATATTTATGCTAAATTTGCATAACCGTGGGCAGCTGCCCCACACAAACCCTACGCTATCCCCACGAGGAAAGTTCCAAACCACGCTTCGCCCCACACGAACCCCACGCGCCCACCAAAACCCCACACTTTCCCTACGCAATCCCCACGTTTATGTTTGTAAGGGGGATACTGTTTTAGGGGTCCGGCCTCGATGAATCCATCATAATGTCACATACCACCGGAGAAAGTCCCTGCACGGAGAACGTTTGCGGATATAATCCTTAATTGTCATGAGACGAAGTCGATGATGGAATGGGTGAAGGGTCCCTGGTTGAATCGGAAGTTGAAGAGTTCTCATCCCCTGTGGCAGTTTGAGTGGAGAAAGTATCATCATCCGTTTCGGGACAGGGTACCATACTCGAACTGGACAGTCGGGGTGATTATTCCCATAGCTTGATCGTTTCGGACCTTCTGTGGCACTGCAAGGAAGAAACATGTATAAAACATTAAATTCAGCCCAGTTTAGAAAAAAAACTCATAGACTGCGAAGCCTCGGGGTCTGGTCTGTAGGGATATAAGGTTTGATCTGACGGTTAAGTCCTGACGCGAATAGATCTATATTAGGAGACAGTTTGAAATAACTGCAGATTTCTCCAAATATCTTAAGACCCAGTTTCCATTCAGTCTCATTACGAAATT
>JAVTVY010042172.1:0-18428 GCA_036873755.1 Hanleya hanleyi
GGATGAAAGACGTCCCAGCGGTAAATTATTACACAACAAATACCTCTATGTCGGTTGTGAACCCTTAATTAAATACTGGTACCTACCTTATCACATAAATACAGCAAACGTGATCAGGTGATGTTCCCTTCCCCGTTCCGAAATCCGAAACACGTGTTCCACAAAAAGAGCGGCAAACGCCCCGGAAGTTGATTGCGTGGCGCCACCTTTCGGTGCGCTATGCGGGATAACTCTAAATATCTGCATTGTGGAACCGGCCCATTCAATCCCCATATCAAAACTCAATCAGCCCCCAGTTTGGGAACAATTTGAAATAACAAAGAAATAATGGATAATATGCATGATTTTAGATTACTTTTCTTCCTCTTGTTCCAATAAATCTTGTCACCCCTATGGTGAGAAATTTCACTTCCTGTGATTGAATTATTAAAATCATTTCTGTAATGAAAGTAGATGTACCAACTACAGCCCACACAATTCGGAAAATTCACCTCGGCAAAATAATATATTAAAATACTTCCTAAATTAACACCATGTTAAATATTTGAGGTGAACTGCTTATGCCACTGCCTTCACCTCGGCAATTGCTGAGGTGAAGTGTGTGGGCTGCAACTATATGGTTATAAAACATGAAATGTGATCAAGCTGCCCAATAAACATGATAAAATGAACAGGAAACATGGCTGGACATGGCTGGGATTTAAAATATCCAATACTGAGCATGAAAGTCTACTTCATCAGACCCTTAGCCCTTTTAGCTGCCTCACAGTTTTTGATTCCATGACCTTTCTGTTCAGAGAAATAGCAGGTAATCTGATTTGTCGCTGGGAATGAGCGGCGATGTGGCATGCGATAAGACTGCTGGTAGCTCCCTGGGCCCTGTGGCACTGGATACGGATATGGATTGAATGGGTAAACTGGAGGGGGCTGATGAGGGTAAGTATACATTGGTGGAGCCTGAGCTGGCGGTTGATAGGCCACGTTGACAGATGTAGGTGGAGAGGAGACAGATGCAGAGGCCGCAGATTTTTTCCCACGCTTCGATTTTAACCACCTTTGTTTGGCTTCAGAAACCTTACGTTCAGCATCAGAGCCAAGGATTGTGAGGACGAAACGACCCACATCTTGGTCATTCTCATCTTGTTTGACAGCTGAGAGGGCTGCATTATAAATTTCTCTGTCCTTATGTGCAGCTTGGATTGCCATGTCAACGAGATGAGTTAAAGCCTCAAGGAGCTGAGTGGGGCCCTGAAAAGACACACGCTTGGACAAAGCCCTCACCTGTCGCAGTACATCATCTACCTGGTCATGCTTCCTAGATTCCTCAGTTCTGGAGCTGGACTGTTTTACTTGCTCTTCCAACACCTTGATTCTCTTAGCAAGAGCTTCATCAGGCTCAACCAGGTCCACCCCAGGTCTCTTGGCTGGTGTAACTGCTGGTGTTGGTGCTTGTCGGGCCAACAGTTCATTTGCCTGGCTGATGACATGGTGGGCCACCCCAATAAGAGTTTGCTTGTCATCTAAAAATAACCCAACACAAATCCAATATCAGCTTAGAGCAACTAGACAAACATAGCGGGGCATTGTAGGGGGAAGGGGAGGAGAAAGGGAGGGGGGGGAGGGGAGGAGAAAGGGAGGGGGGTCATACAATGGACTCAGGCCAGGACAAGGGAAGTATGAGGAAACAACTCCCGTTTTAGTTATCCGGGAAAATGTTCGGTCAACAAAATTATAAATCACATGGCATGTTAAGTAGATTAGTCAATTGCCCTTTAGTTGAAAATTTGACAAAATATCCCCAATAGGCTGTATGCCTATCTATATCCAGACTTAGACTTTATCCCAAATGGGATACATGTCTCCGTTAATCCTCCACTCTGCCGCAAAATCTTACAAAATGGTAATCTAATCTTAATAGCACGGCTAATTCACAGTACCACAAAATGGTGAATGATCAGTCAAATTTATCTAATCATAATATATATGCCGTACCGTGGTGGATGAAATGCCAACTCGCGAAAACTGGACCTACACTGACCCTGTTACATATGTTAAGCCCAGTCCAAGAATCACCAATGGTAGTCGGTGAATACCATCAAATAACTCGGCGCGATTGATAAGGGGCCGAAGTGCCCCGCCGTCACTGAGACCAATCCGTCACTGAGACCAATCCGTCACACAGACCAATGCTGTTTATGCTGGGGATAGCAGGGGGTTGAAAAGCTGTGCTCGCCGGTGCGTAACGACTGACGGCCATCGCCTAAACAATATCAGAGTCCGCTAGGAAGCTCTGCCCAACTGCTAATAGGACGTTAGTGGCTCTGTGTGGGGTAAATCGATTAATTAAATCATGTTAATTAAAGTTTTAGTTGCACGAGCAGGACTCACGAAGCCGTTTTCTACAGAATGCAAGCTATTATGTAATAATTTTTTTTTTACTATCATATAATAAAAAAAAAATTTACCTACAAAAAGGACACTGAACAACACAAATATGACAAACTACACTAATTTTATTTAATTCACAGGAAGGCAATTTTGTTTAATGCAACCTAATGTTATTTCAAAACAGAGAAAACGCTACAAGAAGCAGAGACATTAATTATGTCAATACATGTCAACGTAAATCTCACCTCTCGAGACTGGCAATAGCCAAGACATATATTAGAAATATCTCAAGTCGGATGTTAACAGATAATGATACCACCTACTTCGAAACTGGGGAGATATTTGGATTTCTTCCTGTTGCCTTTTATTAAAAAGCAACATACATATCTTGCGGATACTTCAAATTTCATTAATGAAATTGAAAGTATACCCATCCCGAGCAGTGCTATCCTTGTTACATATGATATCACATCGCTGTACACAAATCTGCATCTCAACCGATCGGTGTCTTTATAACCAGGACAAAGTTGGGGGCATTCAGTTATCTTGTATCCTGAAAAATAAAATTAGCATTTAATATTAAATTCACATTCTTCTAATTCACAGTATTAGAATACTCATTCACATTCTTAAATTCACATCCATTTTAGTGGATATTTAATTAAAAATTAGGAAAATGAAGAAAAATCTAGATGTAGAAATTTATTTTTTAATGAAAATCAGTGTCTAGACAGTTCCCAGATCTATCAATGGAGCTATTAAAACAATATCAATGAAAAGCTTGTAAAAACAGTACCACAAAAGCCAAAAGCCTGTCTGTATTACAGTTGTATTAATACAGATGTGGTATGGGCCGTTAAGTGTTTTTAAAGGATCAGAACAAAAACAACAATCCTTAACTGTTGATATCTAAACTATTATAATTTATATGAACCAGTTATATCTCAGATAATTTAATTCAACAATTTGGAAGACAAGTTTTTATATTTTTAATTACGCCTATATCAGTATATTCCTTAGATCTAAACCAGTAACTGAGTGCCATATTTTAGCATTTTTCCATGTTATATCTTTATAATAATAACAGCTAAAATTTATCAATTATTAATCAAAGTCTAATATCAAAGTAATTACGAAATTTTACAATGCTGAACATCATGGAGAGTCAGTTTTCGCTACATCCTGTTAGAATTTGTTTTAATATAAAATACTATAATTTTATAAAATATACTCTAGAGTGCAGTAGGATGAATGGAGGGATCGGGTCCTGGTTGTCCCCTGCTAAGACAATGGCTTGGGTAGCTAGGATAATCGCTGCTCCTCGTTGTGCCATAGAGCACTTAGTCGCGGCGATGCCTTGTTCACTGCCGCATTGGTCTGTGTGACGGATTGGTCTCAGTGACGGACTGGTCTGAGTGACGGCGGGAGCACTTCGGGTACTGTTGGCGCGATTGGGGGATCACACCTCCAAGGATGTCCACACTGAGTTCACATTACCATATAACATATATAATAAGTGCACGGAGTTGGTAAGAGCCAAATTTCAAAATTACCGAGAAGCCAGTTTCACATGGAAATCAGGGAGCGCATGCAAGAGGCTGACAACAAGGGAGATTAACGCCTACATCAATACTAACTGAGTTATGTCCCCTTGACTGTCTTGCAAATTAATACAAGGTTCAAGGTTCAGAATTTATTTGCACAACTATGCCGTTTAGGCCAAAGGCAAAAGAACACAGCATTTATAAGAGACATTCAAATACAAGCATATGCGAGAATCTACATGTATAAACGTGATAAGCTGCATCCCACCGGATATTTTGACCAATTGTACATCTATAATATGAAACATTGCTGCTCATGTATATGCTCATTTATATTGAGCGTCTTGTATGTTGTATGTGTATTGGTGTACATGTACCTGTATGATTCATTGTGAAGTCCTGTTTGTCAATATGTTTGTACATGTACGTGTTTTAGTCCCCTGAGGACATAATGCCCACGTTAATAAATAAATTTAAATTTATTTGTGTATTCACTAAATGATTCATAGGTATATTTTCAACGTGTTCAAAACCTGGCAGTGTGACTAACGTCACACATTCACGCACTGAATTTGAAATCTTGGGAATCCCCCCGCCCCAAGTTGAAATCCTACCTATATTAAGATGGGCACGGCCCAAATCAGAACCACCAATGATTTTCATGAAAAATCACCAGAATTTTTTATCAAATGTAGGTCAGCTCAGAACTTGCTGGTAACAGTCCCCTGAGCACCTACATGCAAAAAAATCAAGGTTTTAATGTCAACGGTTTTCCTTAATTTGCCGACGATAGGATTCGGATGGACTCCCTCGCTGACTGACTGACTACCGGACAATTTGCAGATGGTAGCCTACTCCGTAGGAATAACTTGGTCAGTATTACACATTAAATCTACAAATACTGAATTAATATCGCTGACTAGTAGGCTAGGAGCCCTGGAATTTTACCACCGAAAATAATCTGACACGTCTATCCCTATGAAATGTAAATTCCGATAAGAAATTATCAAACCTTTCGCCACCTTCACGATGGTTAGCAGATGATCCGAGCTTTCGCCCAGGACATTTTCCAGATTCTGGAGCAAAGCATCAACCGAATAGCCGTCCAGGGGTTCGTCCTTCTTAAATCGTGCCAAAACAGTTGGCTGCGGGTCATGAAGAATCTTCATAATCAAAGGCAACTTGTCTTTGCTTTTAAGGGAAGCCTTCCCTTTCAAAATCGTGGCCATATTCTAAGTGAACAACAGAAATCCTTACACAGCCGTCTACGAAAAAACCTGAATGCAGACGGCGTCCGTAAATGACGTTATGCCATGTTGACGAAAAGTGTGTCAAGTAGGAAATCTCGCACTTTCTCGTGTGATTTGAGTATAAATAGTAAAGAATGTTAGTAAATTCCTGCTGAATTTTGGAGGATACTAGTGGATACTTACTGTTTTTCCGTTTATATACTAGCAAAATCCATACTATGGGTGGGGGGGGGGGGGCGAAAAGTGTCCCTTATATATTTTCGCTAACCCTAAGGTTAGAGGACTGCAACTTACCCCACTACATCTTTTGGCCAAGCTCCACTAGAAAATGTCAAAAACAATCCAAGATGGCCGTGATGATGACATCACAGTGACGTAATTTTTATAAACGGCATTTTTGGATGAATTTCCGGTCAGAATTTTTTTTATTTATTTGTATTCTTCGCAAAAACTGCATTATAAATTAGTAAATAATTATCTGATATGGAATAAAACATGACCTCTGACGACGACACAGCTCATGAATCCCCAGTGTACTAGTTGTCACAGCGACACAGCTCAGCAATTACTAATATAGAAGCATTTCCATCATAGCTCTCTAGATTTGTATCTAATACCGCTTATGCCGATGCTAGAGGCCGTGTGGTCATGTTATCCAGGTTGCCACATGGACAGGTGAAATAAAAGCATACCTGAGATACAACACATACCACGAATCGTTAGATTCTTGTTATGTGCTTTAGAATAGGTTAACCAGAGGACTATACTGTGAAGTCATGTGGCTATGTCAGTATGTCGGCACCTCTTCTCACTTTTCTTATATGCGTTGTAATTTGACCCCACGACTTACGGTTTGCTACGTACACTCCAAGGTAACACTGGCACACTGCATAATTTCGCAACGCACGTATAGTTGTTCGATGCCGCTTGTTAATTACTCCAATAATGTGCTTGGGTACGATTCTACTTACAATTAGATTGGGGGAGATAATTTATTCCTGCTGTGTTCTCCAGCTAAAATCAACTCGACGAACTGCTATGTGATCGGCTGTTTGCAGCGCGACTGAGAGAACGGGGCGACCTCTGTTGTAATTATCTCCCTTTAGTGTATATTCCATGGGGGGTGGAATATGCAGTTTTGTTGACCGGGGAATATGCAGTTTTATCTCATTACAATTTATATGGGGAGACACTCTAATAATTATAATAATGTATAATATCATGCTTCTACGATATTCAGTGAATATTTTTAAAATTTCAAATGGGATGTCATTCATTGATACAATAAAGTGGCCTCTCCAACAGTTTGTTTGCCATAGCACTGAAAACAATTATAGACTCCCATCTAGGGAGTTGCATAACAAAACTCTCACACAGGGGAACTCCAGAAAAGATTAATTCGAACAACCAAACAAACACATACAAATATAATAACAGTTGTAAACAGTTTTACAAAAATATGTCATATTCTCGGATTTACTGTCATGCCTCCAAGCGATTAAAAGTGGAACTTCGACTAATCCCACTATCTTGAGTATTCTACAACTACATGACTAGATTTGAACAGCCAGAAACACCAAACCATGGTCAGGCCATACACGATTAACTCACGAACATTTACTTAAAAAGAGCCAGTCCCAAGGTGTATTCCATGCCATGAAGATCTCACGGTGAAACATATTCTTATCGAATGCATAGATTTCAAGATTGAAAGAGATGCTTTTTATCGAGCGACTACTTTGGAAGATCGTTCTTGTCGGGTGAGGGAGGATTGCATCTTGGGTCATTTGAGAGAAATCGGTTTGTTACATAATTTTTAATGTTTGAATTTTGTTTGATCGTCGCTATATAGCTGAAGTATTGCTGAACGCGACATTAAACATAAATTCTGTCTCTCCGCTCTATATATAAACACAGTGCCTTGATTGAAAAGCCCCGTATGACAATGCTATAATCAACACAGCGCCATCTATCCAAAAAAGGAAAATGGTGATCTATGCAAAGGTCAAGCCAGCCGGGCTGACCTAGATAAAAAAAAGCTAAGCAAAAGTCCAACCTAGGGAGATCCAGGAATGATTAATTCGAACAAACAAAAAGATAATAACATATCATTAGGTCCCTGCTGGGGCTATCTCCGCTCTGTATATTAACACAGTACCTTCGAAGACCAACATGTCCCGTATGACAATGTTATAATCAATACAGCGCCATCTATCCACACAAAGAAAATGGCGATCTACGTCCAACGTCAAGCCACCCCGGGCTGGCCAAGACAAAACACAGAACAAAGTAAAACTTTACCTAGGGAGCTCCAGGAAAGATTAATTCGAACAAACAAAAAGATTATAACAGTTTGAAAACAGTTTTACAAAGAGCCCACGCTATATATGAACATAGCTTATAATATTGGACCCTTCTACGGAATATCTTGATTTAACAGAGTACTACAGTCTATATATGGACACAGCTTTTTCGAAGACCCAAAAGCCCCGTATGACACTGTAATATCCAATACAGCACCCTCTATCTACACCAGGAAAATGGTGATCTAGGTCGTTCCAGCCGGGCTAACCAAGACAAACAAATAATTACAAGCGTCTAGTCCGTCATTCATAATTCAGCCGTCGTCCATTAGAGAATATCCGCGTCCATAATCCAAAGACCTATTCCATATTCCATATAACAGTATTAGCACCAAATTCAAAAAAAAAACAATCGTAGTATACATAAAAACAGGCTTCTTTCCTGCAAGAGAGAAGCGGTCATCAGTTTTCAATGATGCCGGCAAGACATCATGATGTTCCAAAATATCAAATCCGTATCGCTGATCAGTATTCTTAATCCATAATATTCGTTGTAAAGTCGTCATCTAAAGAATGATGTATCTCAGTCACGCTTTGATTGTGACTGTTCATATGATTACCATGAGGATCTTGAAGTACATGGGTTCATACGGCCCCTAGCCCCGGGTTAAGCGGAATTAGACACAAGTTACGAAACGTAACGCCATAGATCTTGCACGCTACGTTCGTATTTTGCTATCAGCATGCGATATGTATCGCCAAATTTTAGAAACTTTGAGTGGAGGCGCTTGGTGGTGTAGCCCTGTTTTATAAGTTTCTGCAACAATGTTTTGTGACGTTGATTAAAATCGTTACATTTAACACAGGATCTAGCAAATGCTACTAGGCGTGATATGTATACGCCATATGCAGGTCTCACTGGGATATTACTGTCCAGAAAGGGATAGTTTACGATGTCGAAATTGTAATCATCTCTTTTGTCATGCAGTCGACGAGAGAGAAGGCCCGCTTCATTTTTATAGAGATATAGGTCTAAATATGATGTGCCTGTAGGGTTATCTGTAGTTTCCTTCAAATCGCCACGAACAGCGGCAATCTGACGAATGAACTCAAAATTTCACCATGCACAAATGCCAAAAACGTTCACGAAAAATACTACACAAGAAATACGGGAATAATACTACCTTTAAACCCCAGAAATAGTCAAAATAACAGAGACGAAATTGCAAGTGCAAATCACTCAGTCTGACTACATCCAGGTCGCTTCATGAAATATGAAATGTTTCCTGACATAAAATTGTGAGAAAAACGAAGATTGGCGCTTTTTTTCTACACAGTGACCTCCTGAACTTTTTGTACTCGCCTCAAAATGAAGCGAAATGTTGCGAGAATCTAGACCAGTTAGAGACACAGCAGCTTCAGTTATTTGGTGTCAGGTTAGCTTACAGTGGTAACATACTTAAGTTATTGAACAATTGATATATAGCTATTGAAAGTAAACCGGAAATGGAAAAAATTCCCAAGTCTCCCTTCTCCAAAATGGCTGAGTGCCATACAGTTCGAGAAGAGAGTGACTAAGAACAAACAAATTATTCATACTGTTACATGTGACATATGAAGATTGTATTTTGTGACTTATAATATATTATGCTCGTCGAATAAACCAAAGTTCATGTTATGTTAGTTACATGTGCATTGGTATATAAGGATATAGATGGATAAATGTTCCTTGGGGTTATCTCCCCTGATCATGTCATGCTTAACTGCTCCTGGGAGTCATCTCCCTCAATCATCACGCATTGGAGGTACATCAGTCCTTTCCAGCACAATCAACACAACCACGAGTACGTAGACGATTGAATTCTACTTCAGAGACAGATTAGACTACATGTACTTCAAACAGTACTGTTGTAACTTCACAAGTTGAACCTTACTTTGAACACAATTCCGAAATCTTTAGGTTATTACGGTATACTTAACATCCAAAATGCATTAAGATTCAGGATATACATGTACAATATACAGTACTCTAGATTAGTTAAATGTAAGCCACCCTGAATTCAGATATACGGGTTGGGTGAGTGGGACTATTACATCTTACTCTGTTTTGCTTATGAAATCAGAATTCTCAATTTCATATCGCAAAACCTCGTAAGATGTAATAGTGATATGTTCAAAGTCAACATTTTGGAAGTTGCTGTAAACTTTATCTTAGACCAAATATGGCCTAAAATCTGTGACTACTTGGCACTTTTAACCAGTAGCCCTGGGTTATATTGCTAGATCCGTTCTATGCTTTTTTTATTATTTATTTTTTGTACTGAACATTCCTATGAAGATAATCAAGGCACAGCATGGGCTGCTGGGTGAGTGATGTTTGACACGGACCTCCAATATGGTTTGAACAATTTATAGTCCGTCTTGTCTACATGATATAAGATCAAAGTAGTTTTATCAGTGAAAATTCTTAATTAACTTGTAAAACACCGAGATTGGATCCTTGTTTGATGGGTTGTCTGAACTATACATGACAGCAAGTACCATATGTATCAGGATCAATCGTTGTATCCACAGGAATCTTGATATTCTTTATTTAGAATAAATTTAATTATGGCTGACCAATTTGGAACAAGGGGAACAGCTCTGTGGGTTTCTGACAAAGTATGTGTGTGTGCTTGGGTGGGGAAGGGGTTCTACTAGAGTACGCTAGTGCTTAGATCGCCTGTGACGTCACCAAACCGGGGATCAGTCTATTTTGACATGCTCTCATAAAGCTGGACTCAATGGTATGCACGCTTAAAACTAAAGTGTTGAAACTTACTCGTAAAGTGTTGAAATAACCCTTTAAGTGTGTCCACAGGGACAACACTTAAAGAGCAGTCCCTGTAGACACACTTAAAGGGTTATTTCAACACTTTACGAGTAAGTTTCAACACTTTAGTTTTAAGCGTGTGGTGTCGTAAGTTTCAGCTCCCTATTTATAGGAGTAAGAAAAATAATTTCCCACCTCAGGCTAGGATAGGTCCTCAAAATCCGGGACATATAGGGTTAAGATTTCCCTAATAAATAGTCCAAAGACGAGTGCGATACATTTTTTGTTAATTGTATACGTTTAGCAGCAAACTGTTTTCATATAGATCAATCCTGATCCTAAATCAAGATTATATATTGAAAAGAATTGCTATAATATAACCTAACGTGATAGCTCGGCAATGATTTCCCAGTAACACCCAACGAGCTTAACCAAAAATGCGGTAGGTGTTGCTGATCAGACAGGTTGGGCAATAACAAAATCTATGACAAAAGGGCGTTGCTCACACCACATTTAGTACGTTTTCGTTTACAGTGTAAGGGATGTTTTATGGACGTTGTACAAAGCACTGGACCCCTGGAAAAAAATATATACCTTGTAGAGGTCTTCTAGAAAAGTAACTTATATTTTACTTTTTCCGGAATGTGTAATTAATCATGTCGAGGAATAATATAAGCTAAATGTCAAACAGAGATAATTTTATCTTTAATAGCAAAGTCGATAAAATATGCCCCACGAAACGGCTTTGGTTGGGTGCAAAGTTCAGATCACAAGAATAAAAAAGACCATAGTTGTACAGTTTTTTCAACGAGACACTGCAGAGCTTTGAAGTATTATTTATTGAAACAGAGCAAATGAGCCGATAACGAGAGCCTGAAACGAAAACGTGCGTGTTATGGGGAGTTGACCTCATGGCCTCAATCTTGGTACCGGAAACATAACTTCTCACTAACACTGTGAACAAGCTGTGGTGACAAAGTGCCAAAAAATCACCAGTAACTTGGTCCCTTTTCCTACTGATCTTGTTTCGACGCAATCGATGATTTCAAGAAAACGTCACCACTAGCGGTATTGTGCGTTCCGTTTTGATACTAACCCATACTGCTGATTTTCCTTAATGTCACCAGTGTTATCGTTCCCTTAAACTGATTATACTGGTGACGATTTTAAAAATCAGCGTTTAGATGCCCCAAATGTGTTTCCGCTAGTGGTGACAAAAAAGGAAATCACCGATTTATCTCGGCGGTCGATCTTTGATGTGAAGGCCCGAGGCAGTGGTAGAGATAAATGTTCGTGAGGCAGGATGAGTGTGTTTCTTATCGGCATTATCGGTAACGCGCAGACGACAGCGAGGTTTAACTATCCATATCTACTGTTAATCACCAAATATAAGCGGAAATCAGCATGAAGGGCCCAAACGTCCAGGTAAGTTGTAGATCTGGTCTGTTTTGCCGAGTAAAGGAGTTCTAGGATGTGATCAGCTCAAGTTACTTTGAATACGAGAGAAAACTTGATGTGGAGTACAGTGGCATTTTCAAATAAACGGCGGCATATCTTCCCAATGACATAATTCAACATATTAGTGTGGGGTGATGAGATGGGGTATGGGGGAAGTTACGCTGCCTCTTCTCATTTTAGCCCATCGAGTCCATGATACATTGTGAATTTATTATATCAGGGTGAGGTTAGTTATCTAATCTAATCATTTTATCATTATCTTGTGTTGATAATTATCCAGAATGTTTTTCATGGCAAAGTTACGTGTATTTTTGCATGAATACCATACATCTTCTTTACGTGCGGCTCAGTAGATGTCTTCCTTGATAAACTTACATTGAAAAAGTCCAATCCTGGATTCCCGAGATAAATGAAATTAGTCCTGAATGAATGTGCCCAGATAGCAGCGGCAGGCGCATTTGACGCGTGACTCCAGGCTTGAATTTGCGGCTCATATTTGTGCACTCTCTCCAATGCATACAACAAAGGATATATTTTTTATAAATGAAACCTGGACCACATTTGTAATTTTAACCCCAAGTTGCCAAAACTATAATCAGTGTAACATAGTAGTCCCTTCTGTGATAATATGATGCATGTTGAATATTCCCCCAAATTAAACCAGGTATAAATTGAACTGCAACAGGCTGTAGGCCTCGGGAAGAGATCAGATACATATGTCGCTGCTATCTGGTAAAATATGTTGTCCACGGATTACCTTCAATTATAATTAAATACATACATATCACCAGCTTGGTGCGCGGGCATTTCCCCTTCAGACCTTTTCCCCTGTGGACATATCCTATTTTAGCACAATTCTCCCTCTCTGTACATTATTGTACTTTGAACTCGTACGAATGTGTACCAAGGTTGAAATATGGAGAAAAAAAAACAATTTTAATTTTTTTTTCGTTTCCTATTTCTTTTTGTTATTATTGTTTTCTATGATTTGGCGTGATTAAACAATAGTATAAGTCAATAACTCTTGCATAACGTGTTCGCGTTAATTAACTATTTAGTGATAATGCATGTCTCGGTTATAGTATAACTTTTTGTCTATATTTTGCCCCATTGAATAATAGCATATGATATGCATGCAAGTTAACAGATATCACACAGTGATAGATGAATCTCAAAGAAATACTAAGCAATTACTCATCTAATATCAACCACAGCTTGAGTCCGGATAATAAAGGTGCAAGATTAGTTAAGTAGTACCTTAATCGGTGGTTTTAAAGACAAACAAAACAACGAATTGCATTCAGAATGGTCAGGAAGCGCCACCACATATTGACTAAAATATTGTACCCAATACTTGATCCTATACTTAAAACTCATTCCCTCGAATTCCTAACGTGAAATGCCTTCACCAAGATTTTACTTTTTGTAACCTGTTGTATTTTTGTTAATTTGGTTCTTTAACTAAATGCATCCAAGTCCGAAATTCTGGACGTTAATATCCCCCATTTCACACTCTTATCCGTAAAATCTCTACACTATTGGAACATCTCACTTAAAAAACTTGAGGAAAAACGAACTCAACAAACAGCCAACTCTGGTCTTTTATAGCCAGAAAATCACATGACTTTGTCATTTAAAACACTTTCATAACTGACCATCGTTCAGTGAGAAACGGGGAAATACCGTTCGTCCTGCGTCATTACTTTGTTTATTATTATCAAATTTAGTTTCCTCTCCAGTCGAAACACTTTCTTTATTGGCGTATTTGGCTTGGAATGCAGCATGCTCCCTGGTGCGCAACTGTGTGCCATCCGTTCGTGTTGTATCTGGATAGGACTTTCCAGATTCCGTTGTGAACAAGAATTTTTGGGCCTTCTAAATAAAACGCGAAGAAATTTAACACCTAATGAAACTGAATTCCGTCAAATTGTGACAAATGCAATCGACCAATCACTCGATGTTACAGAATAAGGCAATCATAATATGTTTGCAATGGGTAAAAGGAATATTTACAGTGTACATACTCCGGGTGAATAATGGTTTTTAAAGCTTTATATATACGTTTGCATCTTTTCTAAATATTTTAGGAATGTAAAGACAACGGGGAATATATTGTCTGACCTAATGAAGAGGCGTCTTACTCTTATCGCATGGGACTTGCCACCAGAGGGGAAATCAAGCCGCGGATTACCGGTCCGTCAATTATGTATATGCTCACGCTGGTTTACAGTCTCGCATATGTGATTAGTAATGGTAAATCTCATAATTGCATCACGAACAATACCCGACCCACAGTAACTTATCGTAGTCTGTTTGTTATGGTCCCTACACTTAAAAAGAGAGATATTAAATATCGTTGAACGCGGGCAGAAATTAATTTCGAACTTAGATGTGACACCGGCTTCGTTGGTGTTACACCAAAGATTTATCAAATGGGTGACGAAGCGTCTGGTGTACCATTGCCATGGATGTGTACAACAAAGCCAGTTTAACCTGTTGAGCTAACAAATATCCATATATAGTATTGTATCCCTGTATAATTAGTAAACACATTTGTGTCAGCAAGGCGACCAGGCGACCAAGTCAGAACCAAAATATATTGATGGTTAAACTGTATGGAATGGGAAGATGAATTGAAAGAATTCTGGTTCTTGGCTGCCTTCTACACAGATCTCCAAAAGGGCGTAAATACGTCAAAGTTATTAAAAATGAGCTTTTGACGCGTTTTAACCTTCAATTCGATCCTTGCAACAAAATCACGTCGATTTCTTTAAAAATTGGAAGTTAAGGATGTGTATTCTGGGGGTTTGGCTCAAAAATAACACTTTCGCAACATGTTTACAGAGAACCTAGCTGTGGCCCGATAGCTGGGGACAAATGGGCCATGGCTCTTTGTGACAATGTATCCGACGCGCACCCGGGTAAAACGTGCACAAATGTCCTGGGTAAAAAGGAATTTATATCATGCCTTTGTAACTCAACTGTAAATTTTAATTTTCCTACGAAGTAGGCTACAGATCGCAAATTGTCCGGTAATGAGTGAGTCCATCCGAATCCTTTCGTCGGTAAAATAAGGAGAACCGTTGACATTAGAACCTTGATTTTTGGCATGAACGTGCATTAGGGCATTGTTACCAGCAAGTTCTGATCTGAAATAATTCTGATTAAAATTAGATTTATAATTAACACTTCAGTATATTGTTATATATATGTAGCCTGTAACGGGTATCCTATTTCACATCCAAACCTGTCATCATTGCCAAGAAAACTGTGGTCCGTTTTGCTCCAGCGTTTTATCGCATTTAATGAGTAGGCCTATCAGTTACTCTCCGGCTAAAAATACCCTACTGCATATACCCTCAAAAATTCAGCGCTGTTTGCACAACGAAGCTGAGGTGGTTTAACGTTTATCAATGAAGAAAATCACCGATCAACTGCCATAGAATATAATGTGAAACAAGAAAACCGGAATAGTACATTCATCAGATTGCCGATACCCAAAATGTGTTGTCTCATATATCTAGATAACAACGTGATGTAGAAGTGTTGGTCTCGAGTTGATTACCGTAAACTACATAAATGCTACCTTTCTATACTATAGTACTATATATAAAAATTTGGTGTATTGTCATGATTGTTGGGAAAATAATGTGATTCAAAAAGTTGTTTTGATCCTGGACAAGGGCACTAAAAACCACTAAAGAGATGTAGATGTATTTTCACACGTAAAGCTTGAAATCTTAAAAAAAATGTAAAATTAAATCGGTGATCGTTATTTATTTTGGAATGAAGGCGCATCAGGAGACTGTTACCAACAAGTTCTGAGCTGACCTATTTTTGATGGAAATTTCTGGTGATTTTTGATGAAAATCAGTGGCGATTCTGACTTGGGCGGTGCCCATCTTAATATAGGCAGGATTTCAACTGGGGGTGGGGATTTCCAAGAGTTCAGTTCGCGTTCGCGTCCTAATGCCTACTGTACTTCGTAGGTCCTGTGACGTTAGTCACACTGCTCATGTATTACAGTTGTTATGCAATATTCTCAGAAAATAGCCCCATTGGGTTTTGGTGTCCAAAAATTAGGTCTGTCCAATAACCGGGCAGTCATGCTAGCTAAAACATTACACTATTAAGTAATGGAGAAAGCACGAGTAACTGTCGATTCTTTTTCAAGAATCGACAGTTACGAGTGTTTTCTCTAACTTAAACGATAGCCTCTTTGTTGTAAAGGGTGTAGATTATTTTTCACGAATCTACACTTCACAGCCGGTGTGTTCCGTTACGTAATTGGGTGAGTATTATTGTAGTCAATACGAGTCGGCTTCTCGGACTCAATGGTATATTGACATACTTCATGTAAGTAGACATAGACTTTGCCAGGTCTCGGTGTAACAAGAAGTGGTATCTATTCGTTGCACACTTGTGTCCCTTTGGTCAAAAATATCGTTTCGCTATGTTGATATTATAATATCAGTTTTTATCATTTTATTGTGTGACTTTGTATTTTTAAAATGAAGTAGTATTCAGCTGTTGTGCGTGGTCGACACTTCGCCTGGTTATCTTCGTTACAGTTTACGTGGACAAATTAATAATCGCGTTAATGTTTTGTTCGTACCATCATGACTCCCTGTACCAGTTCTATTGATATGACGGATCCGCCGTAAACAATTTGAGCAGGTCATTACTCGGTCAACTCTTTCGTGGGGACCTCGAGACTTGGCGGCAGAGTCGCTCACATCTTCACTGATGAGAGCGTCTGCACTGTGATTGTCTTTTGTCTGTTGATATGTGTGACTGACTTTAACCGAACTAACCTAACCGACCATGGACATTCCTAGGATGGACAAACAGCAAGGGATTTACGGTGTTGAAGCGACTCCTTTCGTTATGATTTCGGATGTGGATTTACCAGGAAGTTCTTTGTTTCACTTGGATTTGTGGTGTGCTTTTCCAGATTTGTTACAGCACATGCCTCTTTTCATCGTGAATTATAAATACTTACCAGCCTGTGTGTACTATGTATGTGTGAAAATAACATGTAGTGGCTGGAGTACATTCTAGAAAAATAATCTACAGTTGCTGAATAGTGTGACGTCACAACTATCGTTTAACAGCGCATATTTGTGCCTGAACCGTTCTCTATGTAATATATTGACTGTATTTCAAACCAACAACATACTGTTCATGTATTCAGTGTGATATAATTCAGCCAAAAAAAAGTATCTACGATTTATGGGTGAAGAGTGTAAATTATATATACTAAACAAGTTGTATGGGCTGGCTCACACATGTGCGAATATTTCAAGTATGCCCTAAAAGACATACACACACGGTATATGGAAATACCTTCATCTGGTTTATATTAGTCCGAGATCTACCTTTGGACGGGAAGAAACCCGGTTTGTCCGACAGCTGTTTATATGTTTAAATAGGACCATAATTGTTTACATATCGTTCACACATATGCAGAGTATCGACATATGTCGATAGTTCAAATTCCGTTCAATGTTGATCTTTGCGGATTATGGGTAAATTTTCTCAGTCCTCGGAAAGGTAAACAGGGCTGTCTGGGTACCGTGAGCAATAGTGTTTGTACCACCAAACCAAATCACGTGTATATACGTGCGTATGATGAACCCATGCACTTCCTTTGACTTATCCGTGTAAGTTTTCACCATCCAGTAGTACGATAGACCTTCCTATGCGAGAAAAATATCCCTGTGACGTCACCGTATCTAATACAATATTATGAGTTGACTGTATCAAACTAAAGTTAGCGGGCTGTCAGAGAAAAACAGTGAACTAGGGCATGTTGTTGGACTGCCCACTCGTGAGATGTTTATTTGTTGGTTGGTTGATTGGTTTGTAGGAATGGAATAAAGTATATTTGTTAAAATATAGTACAATTTGCTGACTTTCTTTCCACTTCAGGTATTTGGAGCTCAATCTCCAAAACAACGCAGTTCATTGGGAACCAACGCTTCCTTCCCCCGGATCACCCATTGAGATGGGATCGAACATATCCAGATTCTCATCTGGTATATACTGTAAATTAGAATACATAACTAGGGTATTCTTGTAGTATGGACGAAAGCAAGCGTATACGTGTTGATGTTGCCAAGACGCGAAATTATTTCCTACTCACACGTCTGTGGGTTAACTTCTGTTTATATTTTGGTGTAATTATGATGTGTATCTAGTGTGCTGGAAGATATAATTGCTAAAACAGCATTGTTGCACTGATGCCATAGACTGTTTTTACACTATTAAACGTTCTGGACATTGCAACCTGGAGTCGGAAATCCCACATGATTATGACACGGCCAGGTTTAAAACTGGTAGGGGATGTGTCGGAGATTTTCCTTCCCGTCCCATCCCCTTCGGATGTCATCGTTACCTCCAAGAGTAGGCTGTGACTTCACGCACTAAATATACACATTTCCTGCTAGTGCAAGCTAAAATATAATGTAAATGATATTTCTGCTTCAAACAGCATGTAAAAGGCCTATGTCCCTCCTGGACGGCTGTTCCAAACAACGATACACCCATGTTAACTTGCATGATTAATGACTAATGCATTGCTATTGATAGATAGATAGATAGATAGATAGTTTATTGCATGAATTGTGCCCCAGAAAAGGGCTAAAACGCATAGATACATACATACATGTAC
>JAVTVY010042173.1:0-18589 GCA_036873755.1 Hanleya hanleyi
AGGATGGCCGAGTGGTCTAAGGCGCCAGTCCTAAGTGCTGGTCAGCAATTGCTGGTCGTGGGTTCGAATCCTACTCCTGACAATTTTTGTACCTTAACTATGTGTACCCTGTATTCTATTTGTATATATATATAGTGTATATAATCATTCTTGTTGACTTAAATACAAAGAGAAAAGTCAAACTCCATCATTGTGTTTTTTCATCTTTTATTCAACGTCAGAACAACAACGTCATAACAATAATAAAACAATTGTCTGCGCGCGCGCGCGCAGTACATTTTTTAAGTTAACCAGAGAAATGGAGCATGCACATTAAAACGAGAGGCCGTCCAGTCATAGACGAGAACATCCCGGTCTTCGGCTTGACAATAATCATCAAACATATGTACAATGGTAGGCATAGAATGTCCTCTACTCCGGTGAGTGAGATAAAACACACAGTACTGTCCGCACACACTACTCAAGGGGATTACGGGTCTATTCGTGTATCGGCCATTTGCAATTTACTTGCGATAAATCGGTCACGACTCCGAGAAAATTCTATGACTAACCACAGAACAGAACGTACTAACAAGTTTACCTCAGCTCTATTATGCTAGAACTATATTCAGTGTCTAATTTTATACTGCAATATACCATGCCATTATGTTAGGGTAAGTCGAGTGTGCTTCGTCCGAATTTGCTCATTATCAAGAAATCACTCACATTAAACTGTCAAAATCGCCATCACAATGATGATATTGATGACCTGGGCTAGTGTGATGACAGGAAGGTTATAGATACAGCATTTTACATTTTTAAAAAAATATTCTTATTCTAAAGAATAAATACTCATTCTTTTTATGCATTATTTGCGTGCACTTGTAAACAAAATGCAAACAAAACTACAAAAAATAAACAAAAAAACAACAACCAAACACTGGTACTAAAGCCCAAATTTTCTTTGACAAATTTACAATGTTCGACATAAATATGTTCGCGTGTGTATCGGAAAATAGGCTTTCAGTTGACCCCAAAAATAACATGCACACCTTTCTCAGTCAGAACTGTTTGTGTGTAGGCCTAGGCCTCATAGAAAATTTCTCCTCTGCGCCACGTGAACGGTTCAAAAATGACGGCTGATACTTTTAGAGGGACTACATCCTTTGAGAGCCTTCCATCAGATGACGTGATGATGCTGTTACATCATCGCTCTTCAACAGTTTTCCAGTACAGAGTTCAATCCAGTGTTGGGGGCCGTGTGATCACATTCAACGTGTTCACATGAACACCTACAATAAAAGCTGGAATTATTTTTGGTTCTTGGGATGCATTGTACAGTCAGAATAGTGGCTTGTGTGGTCATGTGACTCCTTGTCAGTTCGCTGGCCACCATTGTATTTTGCGTATTTTGTGTATATGGCGAGATTCTGCTGGCGGACTGTTGGTTCGCGAGGCCTAACCTCTGTACAATTAATTGTGATTGTAGTTAACAGGGTGGAGAATGAAGCGCTTGGTGGTCATCGGACCTCACATACCTGTATTCTGAATAACAAACTTGTTCGTTCTTCTCCGTTTCTTTGATCTAACTTTCACATAGTTCATCAGTCTTCATCAGATGACTTGATAGGGATATTACATTTTATTTAATACCGCGAAAGTCGGTGCTAGGACCGTGTGGTCATGCCATTCGCTTTGTCCAAATGAAACATCTACAACAACAACGCGTCTGAGCAGCTTTTTGTTAGTTCGACAGCATCTTGTCTCTCCAACATTGCATGTTGCGTTTAATTTGGAATACCAAATATGCGGAGTATTAAGACAAACATAAGAAGCAGACGGAATACAACGAATTATTAGAAATTATGGTGGATAATTGATAACTCTGACATTCAGATTAGTTTTACGTATAACGTTTATGTCAACAAAGTATTGTCCGGATTTTCAAAATAGAAGATCATATATGAAAATAAGTTACTGGTTACGAAAGACAACGATACTATTCTATGCTCGATGTTTGACCGGTATAGCGAGGCCAGCAATAAAACGTGTTGCTCTCACACACGATCAAGGAAACGGGGCATTTATCCTATCAGGCCCTAAACTTTCTATCCTATCTCCTGAAGAAAGGATCATGGTTAAATTCAAAATGGCGGCCATGCGGATTACCAGAAAGGTGATGTTTTCGTAATTTTTGTTCGAAATTTCTGGGGGGGGGGTTTCGAGGAAAACTGGGACTGAATCTATTTTATTTCACATCAGATTGTTATTTACTAATTATCATGCAGTTTTTGCGAAGAAATCACATAAATAAAAAAATCCAAAAAGTCTGAGCGAAAATCGACGAAAAAGTGTGTTTTCGGAAAATGTGACGTCATCAATTCGGCCATGTTGGATTTATTTTACATTTTATGATAGAGCTTGCCAAGGGTATAGTGTTGTAATTTTCACCTTCCTAGTTCAAAGGGTAAGAAAAATAATTTCCTTTCCCCAAAAAAGCTTAGACCAGGTAGTGTAAAAAAATACGTAGAAAACTGTGATGACTAGTTCACACGACGAGATGAAAACTGGTCAAAGAAAATCTAGTCGTGTGTTCCCGGTATAAAAGAAAAGAACGTCCGGATCATATCTTCCAAACAAACTACGACATTTTATCCTGACATGTAGCTCAGGTAAGAAATATTTTCCTTCAGAGGAACATATTATGAACTTTTTTTAACGGGTTGGGTAACGTAATGGGTTTGTTAGGTCTATCATCCCGAGGGAGATGGCATCCATATAAACCCTTAGCCTAAGGAAACGCTTCCCAGCCTGCATCTTAAAGTCGCCTCCAAGGTTTTCCACAAGACCAGAATCTGTTGTGAAGATCAACTGTTGTTTATTCACTGGAAACGTTGATCGCAATACAAAACTTAATATACCAAGCAATTCCATGAGCCATCAGGTAAAGTATCTGATACAATGAACAGTCTCTGTTGAAAGGGAGAGACAGATCTTAATTCTCAGTTATAATGAACCACACATGCGATCCAAGGGAGACATGTATTATATTTGAAGGCAAATAGCTCTGTCAAGCTTGTATACCGTTGAACAAACAGAACACTCGAATCAAACACTTACCCAATCACGATTACATGCCACCGTTAAGAAATAGGGAAATACCAGTATTATCATGTGACATGCTCCTTTCCGACAGCCCACGCGCTTTTATGAATATTTAATTGTAACTTGCTAGCAGTAGGAATATAGCGTTAACAGTTCTGATAAACACGTTCAAGTTGCTCCACATGGGTTCACTGACCAACGCTCTTAACATGAAAAAAATATACTATACAGCCAAGCACAAAGATCAGTTAATTCTCTAATGTATTATATGCCATGTAGTAAAATATAGATCAATTTCAAATCTTCAAAATTACATCTCATATTTTACATAGCTCTCCTACGCAAGTTAATATTTTATTTCTCAAGAAATAAGAATTTGCTTCATATGCTATCTCTATAGAATTAAAATAAGTGGATAAACAATCTCGCATGCCGTCGAATACGCGATTATATATGAGCCGCAGGTATACATCATCGCCGACAGGCAAAAAATCGACTTCGGGTTCTTGGCTCTGTAATATACGTGTCAATATCTGCCACCCTGGTAGGGTTAAACATAATTTCACTTCGATCGGATGCTCCTCGATTAGGTGCAATTCATGCTCGTACACGATAAGAATTACTTTTGACGTGACTTGAAAGAACGCGAGCTCTTTGCCCAACGATACCATAATGAAGAATGACAAAAATTACTAGCCCGACACAAATTTATATAGATCGATTCTGGCTAATTTCATTGTAAAATACGCATACCCTGGGAAAATCATTTAACAAGGCCATTATGTTTTTTACACGTTCCCCGAGTGTATAAATTAATAGTCTGGACTCATAACAGGATAAAAAAAATAAAATTAGTGCATGGCTAGACTAGAATTTCAAGTCCTAATAATTATCAGAACCATCCATAGGGCTGTAAGAGAGCCAAACCCGATTGTATGGGTTATTCACAGAATACCCGGCCGGCTTCTCTCAAGCGGCATTCATTATTGCGCATTCATCATGCATTTCTGTGTATTCGTGTATTTACAGATTACCCGGCTGGTACTTTTCAAGCCGACCTCACTGCAAAAATACTCGAAGAGTACAGGCGGACGCAACTCTGTGTTGACCTCAATATTCAAGCGGAATGTGCTTTTCTCACCGTCAACGAAGACACTGTTTTCTTCATTTTTTCTACAGTTATCATGAACGAAACGAACTGGAATTTTGAGGAGACGCGTATCGAGTACTCAGTGATAGACTTTCTCTTTTTTTAATCCAGAAAATATCAACAGTAGACGAGCATACGTTTGAAAATTTGCTCTGCGAGGAAGTGCTGATAGAGAGAACAACAACCACACCCAGCGTACAGTACAACGACCCGGCAGGAGGAAAGCGGAAATACCATCCTTTCCCCTAGAAGATCTACCCATCCTGCCTGACCAAAGATGATGACACTCCACTCATTATATTTGAGCAACCTCCCCCCACCATCTCGGCTGCCCGGTTCGTAGACGGACATGCCATTGACACCGACATCCATGATGAAGATGGGATAAGTCCGTACCGGTATTTCCCGGTGAGCTAGTATGTTAGCGGCTGCACAACAGGGAAGTAGGCTTACGCCCATCGTGAATAAAAACACGTTAAAATAACAAATGCTCTTTTCAGAGCAAACCATTCCTTCCGAGAGAGGTAACTTCTCAATTGCACATGAATTTAACACACAGATGTCCTACATTACTCTTTTTTATTAGCAAACTACATTGAAAAACAATCCCTGGCCTATATGAAAAAGGTTGTTGTCACGACCGATCTCATCACATATCAAACAGAGGATTTTTTTTCTTTTTGCCCCATTAATTAATAAACAGTCTGCGCGATAACGGATTGTTATTTTTTTCAACCGGGGGACATAACCCTGAATAATGGGTAATTTATTTTTTGATAAAATAGCCCGAATGAATAACGGGAATTTTATTTTGAATGAACACGATTTGTTCTAATGTCAATGGTTCTCCTTATTTTGCCAACGAAAGGATTCGGATGGACTCCTCTCACTCATTACCGGACAATTTGTAAATGAGAGCCTACTTCGTAGGAACATAATGTTTTTACCAAATACGAACAATACCAATAAAGCCTGGGAACAAAATACATCAGACAAGCGGATTTCTACGAAAGCCGAGAGGGTTCTTCAGAGTTTTACTTTTTTCCGACTTCTGACTTCCGACTTCAGTGTTAGGATTTTTTTTTGCTTTTATAACGCATTACATCTTAAATTATGAAACATGGAATTACAGAATACCATATTATGAAATCTTGTGCTTGAAAAACTGATTGCATGTACTTTTAATAATCAGATAACCATTGAAGTTTATCTGCAGTTATGTTCTGATTATTAAAATGCGATAACTTCTAATGTAAATCGAAATACCTTATGTCACAAGTCAAAGGCGCCTCAATTACATAATATAATAGCACAATTCTATTCAACTGATCATAATTACTTCCGAAATATTATAAATAAATATATAAATATACATTTCTCCTGGTTGATGAGTTCCATGAAGAATTTAAAGGGATTTATCGAATAATAATAGGTAATTTTTAATGCTTGGGCCATGGTCACACAGCTCTATACAGTGGGTCAATCTATCTTGCACTCACGCCGTCCGATTTTACACTCACTCACACTGGCCCCGATTTTGAAACGCACCTGCTACCAACAGGTGTCATTTTTGGCAAAAACCCAAAGACCTCATTTGCATATTTTCAGGGCATAACAGGCCGCCATCTTGAACACGACCACCCCTAACACACAAAAACAAGCCGCCATCTTGAAAACGACCACCCCTAACACACACAAACAAGCCGCCATCTTGAAAACGACATATGCAAATGAGGAGGGCTGGGGAAAACCCATAACACACACAAACAAGCCGCCATCTTGAAACCGACCACCCCTAACATACACAAACAAGCCGCCATCTTGAATCCGACCACCCCTAACCTACAAAAACAAGCCGCCATCTTGAAACACACACACACACACACAGCCGACTATAAATAACGTGTATGTTCACATTTATTAACAACTACACATCATGAGTTTAAGACGACGAGCCTTGTTCACCCATCATCCTAGAGATCCAAGGAATAGGGGTACAGAAGAACATAGAGAGATAATTAACCGAGAAGAACAAGATGGCGGAATCTCTGTTGTCACCAGTTTTGAACGCGTTCTTCAAGATGATGAACCGAGGTTAATAAGAAGTACAGCAATCTCACGTTCGGCTATTTCCGTATTGGCGGAACGAGCCTCTCACATAGAACGCACAACTCCCCACTGGTGGGGAGCGTATGACGATCACGTAGTGAGCCGGATACGAAATAGTGCCTTAGATAATCAAGAGATTCGGGCGCATTTTATTGTGAAATTCAGTTAATTTTAACCAAACGAACATAATTATACAAAACTATTTCTATGTTTAGTTGAATAATAGCAATCTATCAGAACTCAGCAACTGGGCTAATTTTCGTCAATACGGAAATAGACGAATGCGAGATTGTTTCCGCCAAAAATTAATTGTGCGCATGATAAAATAAGATTCTTTATTGTACTGAGCATCCCATCTGGGACAGAGTACAAAACACATAAAAAGTAGAATAAATAAGAAAGTAAACAAACAGGTGCGATGTTTCCGTTTTCGCTCCCAGAAATCCACTAGGCCAGAGTCCGAAAGAGAAACTTCTTTCATAAGCACACCCAACTAACATTAGCTCCAATCATGCTTTTTTCCCCAAAAAAAATATTTTTTTTTTTTTTTTCAAAACAAAACAAAAAAATGTGAAGTAAAACCCGTCCTTCGGATGGAAAAGTTGTTTTGAACTGTAAACAAAAATTTTATTTTGAGGTAGAGGGTCGAGTGAGGTATCATATTGAAGCTGACGTGAAATGCTTCACATTGATACCTCACTCGACCCCATTGGACCACTAGGGGCGCCCCTAACGCCAAAAAGGCTATTTTGAAGAACGATAGCAAAACCTGGTGTACGAGGATTATTTTTATTTTGGAGGTAGTGGGTCGAGTGAGGTATCAAATTGAAGCTGACGTGAAATGCTTCAGATTGATACCTCACTCGACCCTATTGGACCACTAGGGGCGCCTCTAACCCCAAAAAGGATATTTTGAAGATTGAAGATTGAGATCAAAAAGATCAAAAGATCAAAAATATCCTTTTTGAGGTTAGAGACGTCCCTAATGCACCAATCGGGTCGAGTAAGGTATTAAATTGAAGGTGACGTGAAGGAGCATCTGATAGACTGGGTGTGGGCTTGAATTAGGGTAATTCTGCGCATGCGCGAAGATAATATGAAAAATATCAATCTTCAAAAATAACCTTTTTGAGGTTAGAGGCGTCCCTAATGGTGCAATCGGTTCGAGTGAGGTATCAAATTGAAGGTAACGTGAAGGCGCATCTGATAGACTGGGTGTGGGTTGAACTATCAGCATTCTGCGCATGCGTAATCTTCAAAATATCCTTTTTTGGGTTAGAGGCGCCCCTAGTGGTCCAATGGGGTCGAGTGAGGTATCATTGTGAAGCATTTCACGTCAGCTTCAATTTGATACCTCACTCGACCCACTACCTCCAAAATAAAAATAATCCTCGTACACCAGGTTTTGCTATCGATCTGCAAAATAACCTTTTTGGCGTTAGGGGAGCCCCTAGTGGCCCGATGGAGCCGAGTGAGGTATCAATGTGAAGGTGAGATGAAGGGCCATCTGATGGACTGGTGTGGGTTGAACTATCAGCATTCTGCGCATGCGCAAGAATGGAAATAGACGTTTTTGGAGCTATTTGACTATTAAAAAAAGGAAAAAAGAACACATTTTTTTAATTTTGTACTATTTTTTATTAACACACAATGAACGTATTCACAATTGAATTTAATACCAATTATATGTAAGTATTGAATTTTAAATACAATTAACAGTGAAAAAACTCTGAATTTTTGTAATACAATGTCTCCAGATCAATACATGTTTTCCTTGTTCTCAATAGTTCTTCAACAAGACTTGTTTGAAGTCATCATCATCTTTCCGGCCTTGGTGCACATAGATGTACGTGACAACCTCTTCACGTGGGATTTTGGCAGGACAAGCCGCTACCACTGCCAGGGCAATTTCCGTCTCGGTCACAACCTGTAGTGCTTCAGTGAGGCCCGCGTATGAGGCTACCAGAGTGTTCATGTGAGGTCTGATGAGCTGTAGGACTGCCTCGATGTACTTCTCATATATATAGTTCGACACCTGGTAGGTCAGAGTTTGACTAATTGTACTGGCAAGACTCTGCAACTCCCGCCACGCCGTTAATTTCAATGTGACACCTTGAGGACAAGCCACCAGTTCTTGCGTATCTAATCGCTTGCGCCATTTTCGAATATGCACCAAGAGCTGGTCATTGAAATAAGCACAACTCACATAGATGTCGTCACACACATGAAATTTCGCTTCGTCATTTCCCTGGTCACGAATAATCGCATCGATGGCGTAATCAAGGGTCTGCAGTTTTTGCCAGGTATCCAAGTTCAGGGTAATATGCTTACCAGGTCTGTCATTAAAGCCCGCTGCATTAAAATGCACTTCTTCGTCTTTGACACTCACCGTCAAATAAGGTGAAAGCTCCCAAATGTCCTTGTGGGCTGTCTGGTGAGCCGCTTCGATCAGATTGTTGATCTCCTGGACAGACATAGGAAGTTGTTGTTGTTTCACTGGCACGTGCTGGGGTACTACGACTGGCGCCTCAATCACTGGTATTACTAACGGTGTTAGACGGGGCCGTTTGGAGCGTCCAGTACGTTTAGCAGGTGTACTCTCTGGGGTAGTGTGCGTACGTTTACTGGCTGTACGCTCTGGGATAGTGTCCATCACTAAGATATCTTCATCTTGTATAACGGCGTCGTGGTCGTCGGCTTCAAGTAGATCTGCTAGTTCGGCATTTCCCGTGATCTTCAACGCCGACAAGAAGGCTAGAAATCCATAGTAGGTAAATTGCTGTACCTCATCGATGAGGGCTGTGTTTTGCGCTGAAGGGGTTTTCTCCGCCATGATTTCTTCGACACTCTGTTCCAGGAGTATGTTTTCCTCCGCCATAAGGATATCACATAATTCATCCACATGCTCCATCTCATCAATCAAACGAATACGGTACTTGGCAAGCCGTACTAAAAATAATGATGATGATGACATGACTATGGGCTGGTGAAAAACTATTACGGAGTAATAGTCTAGTGAATTGCCACTGGTAAAATCGAAAAAAGTAAATGGATGGCTGTGCTGACTGCGTGGCTAGCTGGCTGGCTGGCTGAGAGACAGGTCAGGTAAGTCAGATTGAATACACCCTTGCCCTAAAAATGAACTCCTTTTATAGCCCATTGACCTCATTTGCATATTTTCAGCGGACAACAGGCCGCCATCTTGAACACGACCACCCCTAACACACAAAAACAAGCCACCATCTTGAAAACGACCACCCCTAACACACACAAACAGACCGCCATCTTGAAAACGACAGTGGCAAAGACCTCATTTGCATATTTTCAGCGGACAACAGGCCGCCATCTTGAACACGACCACCCCTAACACACAAAAACAAGCCGCCATCTTGAAAACGACCACCCCTAACACACACAAACAAGCCGCCATCTTGAAAACGACATATGCAAATGAGGAGGGCTGGGGAAAACCCATAACACACACAAACAAGCCGCCATCTTGAAACCGACCACCTCTACCCTACAAAAACAAGCCGCCATCTTGAACATATGCAAATGAGGGCTGGGGAAAACCCATAACACACACAAACAAGCCGCCATCTTGAATACGACCACCCCTAACCTACAAAAACAAGCCGCCATCTTGAATACGACCACCCCTAACATACAAAAACAAGCCGCCATCTTGAATCCGACCACCCCTAACCTACAAAAACAAGCCGCCATCTTGAATCCGACCACCCCTAACCTACAAAAACAAGCCGCCATCTTGAATATACCCAATGAACCCAATGACCTCATTTGCATAAAAGAAAAACCCAGTGCAAGTGCACTCATAGGGGAAAAACCCAGTGACCTCATAGGCCACGCCCCCTCTCACACGCCCCAATCCTCCCCACCACCCACCATCCAATCAGAATCACGCTTACATACCACCAATTGTGACGTCATCGTTACATCCGGGTGAAACTGCCGTCTACTTGCGGACTGTATACTACTTGCCTCATACCAAGATGCGGTGCTTGTGAGCCTTTTTAATCAAGGATTAATGTAACGTAATAACAGTAGCTTCATGAAATAAGCTTCAGTAGAAACAGCCTTTACTTGTGTTTGAACTGATTACAAGCGTCTAGTCCGTCATTCAATATTCAGCCGTCGTCCATTAAAGAAATTTCGCATCCATAATCCAAAGACCTAATTCATATAATAGATTTAGCACCAAATTAAAAGAATAAATCATAGTATACATAAAAATAGGCTAATTTCCTACAAGAGAGATGGTGTCAACAGTTTTCAATGATGCCAGCAAAACATCATGATGTTCCAAAAATATCAAATCCGTATCACTGATCGGTACTCTTAATCCATATGATTAAGTTACCGAGACCGAATCAGCAGAATGCAAGTTCTTATTCAGAATTTTTTAATGCCTGACGCGGACCAGGTACTTCATTCTCCACCTTGTAACAACACGCACAAATAAATACAAGCACAACGATCTACACAGAGGATAAGCCTCGGGATCTAAAACTCTACCAGCAAAATCTCGCCATATACAGATAACGTTCTTCAGAACTCATGGAGGTCCGACCCCGACCCAGCACTTCATTCCTCACCCTGTAACTACAATCACAAATAGCTATACAATCAAAGTGTTAGAGGACGAAAGAAATGTATTATCGACTGGCAATAATAACATCCGTTTAATATTGAGTTGTGGAGTTCAGTGGTATCGAGGTTTTAAATATCGACCTTGAACATCTACACTGAACAATATTTCTCACCAGATTCAGAGCCATGGAGGATGTATACATTTATAATTTATGTTGTGAGATTTTTATAATTTTCAACCGTTTATCATTATAGTATACATTTTTGTGTCATCAATCACTGTCACAGCTGACATAAGCGTGTCCACATAAATACGGCCTTATAGATTATCTAATCAAGGTCTCGGAAAGAGATGATTACCTCAACATTTTTTAGTAATCAGTGATTTATTTTTATCTCCGTTTTTATTGGGAAAAATTACGAGTAGTTATTGGTACCGGTACTGTTACATCGCTCGTCATATACAATAGTGTTCTTATGATAATCCTTGGATAGTTTATTTCAACAAATTCACGTTCGTGACCTATTGATCTATTATTCGCTGTGATTGAATTTTCGTGACATTTTGATAAAAATGTCAAATGAATGAATGAAATCTATGATCAATTCGACCTTGTATTATCTAATAATTCCAGAGCCTCCATTCATCTTGAAGAAGTAGTGTTCCATTTTTTTTATTGATGTCAAACAGGGAAGAAAAAATATAGTGATCATCAATATTTAATTGCTCACGAGTGATTTAAAGGCAGAAAGATAAACTGGACAAATGGGCTACATTGTTCTGCGAAAATTATATATAGATCTTAGACATTCCGAATAATACTTATGCGATGCACTTTTATGTTATCTTGAAATGATAGTCAATACCACGAGTTACATAATTTACTCTTCAAATGAGAATACGGTTAAAATACACGTCCATATACACATCCTGACCTAACTTAATAGTTATATTAAAGAAAAGTTAATACATATACCTACATTCTGGGATAGGGAAATCCACAGGGGTTTGAAGTCTGAGAAGTAGATGTCAATGGTATTTGAGAAAATGAATGTAGTCATATATAATTCCTAATCAAAATATCGTATCATTGCTGCTAAACTATACTGTCGTGATTCTATAGTTGTCCTTATTATTAACTTTTTTTCAAAATTATATAAAATGACTATCAACAACTAAAATTTGATGAAACTGCTGATACTATTTTCTTAATTTTGTTTTATAAGAATCTTTTCCATTATTCACATCGTTAAAAGTTAAGTTTTCATTCTTTATTATTAGTCCGGTGGCTTAAGGTCAAGATCGTGACCGACTGGAATAAAGCACCATATTTTGCACAGAGGCTGATTTGGGCATAAGGAATGATCTCAGAAGGGGTGCCCATTTCTACAGGAGGTGGAAGGCCCTTAATTTGCATAAATCCAATATGGCCGCCATAATATATACAGTAGTCTCCTGTTGGCGACTATTTGTCCATTTGAATCGCTTTTTTACACGAGATTGCTTTTCTACGATCATGACTGACTCAACAAGAAAATAATAATGATCATTGGAAACTTTATTAGCCGTTGAAAATTCAATATGGCCGCCAGAGCGTCACCAATAATGGTATTATTTCCATACACGTATGTGTGTTTGTACATGTATACATGCTAATATATATCATATGTATATTTATAAAGGCTACATCGGGAGGTTTCTGTACACGTAGCTCTGTTCTGATTAACTCGATAAAGCACACATGAGGTTATTGGCTATTTTCTTTTCTACAGATATCCAATATGGTCACCAGCACCTCATCCTCAATGTTGATTATCGGTACTAAACACAAATCTGTTTCCAAGGATGAAACTTCAGGTTATCGTACATGCCACGGTTGTGAACGACATCAAATGTTGCCAATTGGTTTCTTCCTAGATCCTTACATGTAAATTAGCATGTGTAAATCCAGCGGCAAAGGGAGTTAACCAGTAAACCCGATCAGGCGAAAACTGTGCTAATTAATTAACCTGAGGTAGATTTACTTCTTTCAAATTTCACAAACGGTTTCGATATTGGGCACTCGACAAACTATGCTTTTACTGTCTCGCGTAATCGTTCGTCTGCTATGCAAAACCCTGCTATCGTAGAAGCTAAGTTAGACAAAGTGTTGTCGAAAAGTCGAGTTGCTGGTCCCTTTTCAACTCCTCATTTTGACAATATGGTTGGCTCTCAATTAGGCTTAGTCCCCCAAAAGGAGTTTTTAGGACTCTCGGCGGCCGAGTTGTCTAAGGTGCAGCGCTGGTGATCGCTAGCCTCACACCACTGAACTGGCACGGATTCGAGCCTCGCTGGTGCATGTGTGAAAATATGCCAGTTACTTGCCGACTGGCCGGAAGTGGTTCTCGGTTATTCCAGCTGCCTCCACCATTAAAACTGGCTGTCACCATATGAGTGTAATTACCTTGAGTGTGATTAAATCCCCTTACTTTTAGGGTGATCTTACCCTGGAAAAATCTGCCTTGTCTATTAACGGTGTGATTCCACAGGAATATGATGGCAAAAATCCATTTAGATGATGCCTTCCGCATCATACCTATCGAGCCAGCGATTTACCCTTATTGGGGTTTACCTGGGGCGACAAGCATTTTTATGATCGGAGCCTCTTAACGGGATGCTCTACATGTACATCCTATAAAATATTTTAGAGCTTAAGTCCTTCTCTGCAATCGGTTATGGCTACAATGTCAGAGGTGACCCACATATTGGACGACTTCAACGGAAAATTAATTTTCTGTCACCAAATTGGGTCTCCACTGATGTGATCAAAACAGATCAAACCCTTTTACGACGCTCCTGATACCTTGGGTTTGGCAGCTGTTTTTTGGATCCTCGTGGATAGGCCAAGATTAGTGACTTACATATGACGGTCAAGAGGTTGTTCCACATGGTGCTCCGTGGAAATTTGGGGCCACAAACTGTCAAATCATAACATTTTCTTTCTTTGTGATAATATGGCCGTGGTTGAAATAATCAATCACCAGTCTTTCATTACATTACATTCTGTTCAGATTAAAACATATTTCGGAACAATCTAAGGTTGTAATTTCAGGAAGCGCTGTCTCTAGCCCCTTGGCTCAACCGCTCGTCGCATCCAATACCCTGTCTGTTGTTGACTCTTTGAAGCAGAGTTCTTCTGATGGCGTCCCTTGCTAAATTTTCCTTGAGAGTATACAAGCGCGCGCATGACAAGAATATAGAGATTTCCTCAATTACAGTGGTCAGTGTACTAGTAAGACATTCCCGACCTCATCGGCACGGTTTCCTTCAAAGCATTCTTGCATTTCCGCAAGTATGCACCCTCCACAGTTTATGCATTCATATCGGCTATCAGCTATGTGCACAATTTGGCTGCAGTAAACGACCCTGCTCAGTTATTCCTTGTCAAAAAGCTACTTACGGGCATGTAAAAATTGCACGGTTAGCCGGATACCAGGCTGCCCAAAATGATATTCTCCATAAGATATTTGTTGCTATACTTCACACTGTATCCATGTAATTCTTTTACGAGCAGTGTTCGTGGTAGCTTTTCATGCATTCTTACGCGTCAGTGAATTGACAGTTCGTTCAGAACAAGACAGCAATAGCAATGTTCTTTGATACAACGATGTCTCTTTCTCCGACCAATCTGGCCCGTTACAAGGCACGAACAATATTATCCGCAACTTCAAACACAACATATCCCAGAAACCAGTTCATTTGATTATATCATCGTATACTGAAAATATTAGATATTGTCCAGTTCGAGCAATCCGTGTTTATTTTCTTTTACATATTTCACATCCGAGGACGGGCCCCCCTGTTCCAATTTCCAGAAGATGCGCTCGTTACTGCTGCCTATTTCTCAGCTCATGTAAAAAACGGAATCTCTTTAATCGGCATTGACCCTCTTTAATAGGCCATAGTTTTCGCATTGGCGCTGCCACTTCATCTTCAACAGCAGGAATCCCGAATAACATATTCAAAAATGTGTAGATGAAAGTCTAACGCTATATTAGAATGACACATTCACTTGGTAGCTATGCATTGTTCAGTCACGGGCTGCAGTGTATGGTAACCCCAACGAATTCATTCCATAAATAGGAATCTGGTCCAACTTGACCCAGTTTGGCAAGATCCGTCAGGCCATCTGAGTCAGTTCTATATGATTATTTTCTAATGTTTGCTGTATACTTAACACAAAGAAAAACAATTAAAAAAAATAATTCAAAATCCGTCAAAAATGGACCATGTTTTGGTTCAGACGTAGCTGTAACGTCATTATGGCGGCCATCTTGAATATTTTCTACATTTCTCTCTAGACCTGTTCCAACACTATTAGTGTGGAAATGTTCAGACTCCTTCCCCAGAGGATAGCGAATTTATGATGTTTTGAAAATCGTTGGGATCAAAATTGCCATTTATAGGCCCAAAATGACCCCGGGCCCCTAATGGGCCACATATTGCCTCCTGGGCCTCGAAATCGGGGGCACCCCTTCTGATATTGTTCTCCGTGCCTCTGACGACACGTGTGCCAAATTTGGTGCTTTTTCTACTCTGTCATGATAAAGTGAAAATCTGGCCTTACGCCACCGGACTATATGTATTGCGTTATTAGACGGTCTCATTTTCCTTGTGATACATGTAGTGAATTGCGTAATGCCAGGTTGTGCCGCAAACTATACATATCTTCATTTATGCCATATATATCTGTTTTAATTAATACATTGTATATTGAGATATTGACTCCATGTACATGTACCGTGCTTTTCACATTTCTCATGAAGATGACAACATAAATTGTCGACTTCTTACGTTATTCGGTCAGTACTCCGGCATCGTTTTCCACCACCCTTTTAATGTTGAGTTTAATTATTGTCTGTATATGGTGAGATTCTGCTGTGGACGTTTCGTTCCCGAGGTTTGCTCTCTGTACAAATCATTGCGACTGTAGTTTTGTGACCAGTAAACATGATGATGAAAAACGCGCTTGGTCGGCGTCGGGCATCACAAGTATTTGTTCGAAATTCTACCTCGTTTGGGCCATTTTATACTATCTGTCGGTCACACAGTTTATCATTTTCAACAGATGACCATCTTCATTTTATCCAGCCAATTTCTACGTTCCCAGTTCGAAGTGGGAACGTAGAAATTGGCTGGATAAAATGAAGATGCAGATGACTTGATAGAATTATTACATCAGCGCTCTAAAGTATTTGTATCTAATACCGCTCAAGCCGGTGCTATGGGCCGTGTGGTCATGTCATTTGATATGCCAACATGAACAGTTACAATAAAAACGTGGTTGGGATACAAATCATCACAGGGATCACTTTTGCTTCTTGTGATGTATTTAGAAATATGCAGTTAGTATATATGTCTGTGGGGTCATATTTCTGGTCATTACGCCGGTTTAATTCAGCATAAAACTGTCGTGTTGTCTGACTGGTATTCAATAAATCTATATCCAGCAAATATACGAACTATTCAGTAAACAAAGCTGAGCTTCCAGTAATGTCACCCTCTCATCTCTAGGGATGAAGAGCATCAGATTCTGAAAGTTTTGTCTGTCCCTTTCCAGGTGATATCGAACTGAACAAACCGCATGAGGGTTAACCGTTCGGCTGTGTTCACTCAAATACCTCAAAGTGGATGTTCATTCAATAACGAGGATATTGTAGTCCTCGGCCGCGAGGTCTGGTGAATTGAAGGAGTGCAATAAAGTCCATATTGAAAAGCCAACCAACTAAAGTGCTGGTTTCCGCTTTAGACTTTCCCACATCTGGGACAAACACCTAATCCAGCTCCAAAAACTCCAAAATTACTTCGCACAGATGTACATTTTAGGAATATCTGTTACAGTGCCTTTTAGTCTGTTTTCGTGTCGCTCAAGAAACAGACATTTCACAAATCTGGCTTCCACAGACTTCGCATGTCACTTGAAATAGTTCCATACCCGATTCAATCTATAACCCTCTATTTCTACTCATGATTTACATTTTGTACGTAATTTAAATTCGGTTTATATTGCTTTATCCGTCAGTGTGATATTACCTTTTTCTATCACTGCCGATTTATTTTATGATTGTTGCTGCCAGCCCATGGTTTGATAGTTTGTTCAATAAGTTCAACCAAGCCGGTATACTGACTCTAATGTTTACTAGACACATGTTAGCTTTTTCAGTACCGTACTCTACTCCGTGTCGAATACACTCACCTGAAAACCATTTCTATATATATCGGTAGTTCTCTACTCGCGGCGAGTTCGATCGTACCTCTGAGGTCACTCTAGAGTAGAGTAAGTGACGTCATAGATCACCCGATTAAACTTCACACAGTCGAACGACTTTAGACTCCTCGTGTCAGCAAAGCTTGCATAAAATACAATTAATGAAATTTGTAATCGAAATTATACTTATTTTTCACTATAGATTCAACAATTTTTCAATTTAGTTAGAAACAAGCGGAGTGTGCCCATTCATGAGGTCGAGTTTCTTTGGAGATGTCATCGGCTGACTGCGATCGCCATTTTAAACTCTATTACTTCTCTCAGAAAGTGGGGTGTTAGGCCTCACTCGGGTCTAACTCGTCAATGACGTCACGGACCAGTCGAACGATGTTCTCGCTTACCCGGATCAGTTAAGAGTAACTCCTGTGAGCCAGTCGAACACGCCGTATATTATTGATCTCTGTAGAACGTGTTTTGGTAAATATATCATCGTGGTAACCAACTGAACAGTTTTACGAGCTGTATTTTAATCTCATCTGCCTGGGTGACTGAAAGCATCTATCCGGATATATTGTTGGATTGTGCAACGATGACAGTCATACAGGTGTATTGATAGGTACCCTTCACTTGTTGACACAAATCAGTTATGTGGTTTCGTGTTTCTTGATAGCATGGTACAATTGATTGCCCATATTTTATGATGTCTAACAATATTCGAAACAAATAAACGGCACAAGTGTATGCATCTTCACAAGACTACAAGTAATGTAGGTAACAGGAACGAATGGTAACAAGCAGCCAGAGGATGCTAGGTCCCCCGCCAAAATGGCAGCAATATTTATAAGCGCTGTCGGTTTCAGAGGATATTCATGAGGATGGCAACAGCTACTTCACAGGCATAAGAAGCAGAGGGGTCTTTCCACCTTCCCAGGTTTTGAGATCAACTCCGAATGGCTGACTGAATGTTAATTGCTACTGTAATATATTTTCTTTACCATGTAGCATGAAAATTATGTAACCGAAATGCAACCCCAAGAGACAATTCATGGCATATTATCTGCAAACTAAATTTGACAAGAATATGAAGGCATCCTCAACCTATTGCCCAGAAACTAAATTTAGACTTTGCCACAGGGAGTCGCCACCTGTAGGTGCAAGCAGGCAAAACACAACCCAAATGACATCTCATGTCATGGTATCGGCATATGAACTTTGAGACTCTGAAGAGGGGTCCTCAAGTTATTGCCGGTACTAGATGCCCACCGGTGTTCATGTTATTTGGGGCAGGTCACATATGAATACAAAATTTGAGAATAATCTGATGAGCAGTTGCCAAATTATTGCCCGGAAGCAAATTTTTCCACCAGGAGACGCCACCTGTAGGCAG
>JAVTVY010042174.1:0-19176 GCA_036873755.1 Hanleya hanleyi
CTTAGTCCGACAGATGTCGCCGTGGAATAAATGTCATGTCCAACGCTCTGCCGTGGTACATGACATTTATTCAACGGTAAGGCAAGATATGACTGCATCATCACTGAACATCACGATTTGTAGAATGACACGTGACAGGCTGTCAACCAATGAAAACATTACGAATTTACATGAGGTATAATAAAATATAATATTGTACCTCATGCCAATTGAACAATTTCTTTTGGTGGAAGTATTTTATTTTGGTATTTCTGCATAGCACTTGGCCTGGGGCCATTTACCCATTTGAAGATACTAGGGCCTTTATTTTATATTATCAGCTGTAATAAAGACACAGTTTAAGAAAAGTGGATTGCACTATGAAATCTTCAGTTTGTCTATGTATTATACTATTGATTTTTTTTTTTTTTTTTGCTATCCTGTTCCGATCTGTTTATTCTAATAAAGTATCCCATATATACTGAGTATCCAATTGATGCAAATTCACTTCTCGTAAAGAAATTTGAAAGAAATCGGTATGTTGTATAAGTTTTAATGTATGTACATGTTTTTGGTGTGTTGTGTTGATTACTGCTACATTGCTGAGTTGTTGACTTGTTTTTGTTGGAATGCTTAGAATTTTGTTTGATCGTTGCTATATAGCTGAAATATTGCTGAGCGCGACGCTAAACCTTCAATCTCTCTCTCTCTCTCACTCTCTCGTAAAAAATTAGTTGATTGATGGGATGAAACTATAGACCGTGAAGGAATCACCGGAATGAATAACGTAAAACCCATCCTTCGGACGGGGAATGAATCTTTGACCTTTCCTACCCTATGGGATATTCTTTGAACCCCGCAGGACATCTTTCAATGACGAAAAATAAACTTGCACATATTACAGTATATAAATGTAGGCTACTTTTCATGTCTTTCGCCACAGTAGGCGTTTCTACATTTTTTTTTTTTTTTTTATAGGTTTTAATTCGCCCACTTCGACCCAATATATCATATGTAACGCGATTTTTTTTTTAAATCTGCGAGATTTTAACATGCTTGTGCGATTTTAAAATGCTTGCACAGTATTAAAATAAAAGAAAAAAACCTGCATTTTTAAAAACGCGCTGGTTTTATAAACGGGCATAACATCTATCTATATACTGACAAAGTATTTAACCTTTCTTTGGGAAAAGTTCCATGTCCCAATGTCCTTTTAATTTCTGTTTCATTCGGGTACTCTAAATTATGCAGGAACTCTGCTTATCGACCATCCAGTTGTACTATGCGCAATTATAGGACAGTACCTATGTAATTGTTTTGCTGTCCAAACGAAAATTATGGTGTTGGTCTCCTGATTTACAGTTAGAGATTGGAAAGAAGACAGGTCACGTGACTGATACGTCATCAATAGTAGAGAAAGCGCAGCTCGGGTTGGATTGGATGCTTGAGTGTGTCATTGGTTGTAGGTTATGTGAACAGGCGTAGCATATGTGTTGGTTATGAGTTGTATGAGTCTTTAGGCGCAAACATGGGGTTTGACCATGGACCTTGGTGTGCCTTAAGAGGAGGTACCTCACGTGACTGTGACGCCATCAGTTCGAGTTGGATTGGCGTCTAAGTACGGGTCGTGGGTTATATTACATTGGGTGTAAAATACAACCATACAGTTTATGCATATAGTCAATTAAAATCAAGCAGTTTCAAAGAGATGTTAATAAGAGACATGACATCATCAGATATCATGTGACTGTTATGTCATCAGTATATGAACTCGCAGATACGGTCGGATGCGCATTCGGGGCTAATCGCCTACATACAGTAGTTCATAGCGGCGACTAGTGGCATGCGGGGGTGAACAGGATGTCGTGTATATCATTCTGAACTGACTCGTGGAGTAGTAGAGAAAGGGTATTCTCGGATACGCATGAGAGTTTGTGGGCGATATATGGGTCACCTATTGTTGTCTTAAATACGATTGGGGTGGTTGATTCGTGATACGAGCATGCGGGGAATATGCACATGGTGTGTGTGTGTGAGAGAGAGAGGGAATTAAGGTTTAGCGTCGCGTTCAGCAATATTTCAGCTATATAGCGACGATCAAACAACATTCTAAGTATTCAAGTTAATAACTCAGCAAACTAATGCATGGTGTGGGATATGACCTTCAGTGTAAAGCCTGTAAAGCGTATACAGAGTATACTCAATCCACCCCGAGCAACCTCTTACGTATCGCTCCAAATTTATTACGTAATTTATTTCTGATTGGCTGTCCTGTCATCTGACGTGTAACGAGGGTGTATTCTTATTGGATAATGATCAGAGAAAAAACCCCGACGGTGATGGACGAAAGTTCTCAATGGACAGCGGAAAGAGGATGAAGATAACCGAAGGTGTACGACGAGGATGGCTTTTCCTCGGACAATAACGAGAGCGCGATTAAGAGCAATGTCGCTGTTGTTTTATGACTTGAAAACATGCTCAAAGCGGCTTCCCGAGCTTGGGTATCATGTAACATAAGGGGAGCGACAACCTATCTTCGATCGATTATCCTCAGAAAATGCCCTTTCTCTACTACTGCTCGGTGTCAATGCGCGGTCCTCCCACACTACAACGAATGCCCGGATCCAACGATGTCGTTAATGGAAACCCTATATACGCGCTGTTCCAATATGTAGTCATGGACCAAATCTGGTTCTGGGTAATGGGTAAATGGGCCCAGAACAGGTGCGGTAGAAGTGCCAAAAATAAAATATTACATATACAAGAAATTGTTCAGTTGGCAAGAAGTATACAATATTATATTGTATATACTCAGAAAAGTTTCAAGGCACTGAGTCTCGTCATTCTCGAATAACAGGGCCGTGAAGTAATACAATCGTGCAAAATCGCCAATTTTGAGGCGAAAACACCTCATATTTCTTTCTATAAACGTATAAAGATAAACGATAACCAGAACCAGCTTGGTACAGCATACTCGCTGTTCCAATATGTAGTCATGGACCAAATCTGGTTCTGATTATCGTTTATCTTTATGTGTTTACAGAGAACAATAGGAATTTTTTTCACTTCAGAATAAACTATTTTGCACAAATGTACTACTTTACGGCCTTGTTACTCGAGAATGATGAGACTCCGTGCCTTGAAATCTTGCTGACTATACTATACAATTACTGCATGTTATAGAGTGGGACATCACGATTTGTTAGCTCGAGACAAGTGATGTAGAACGAGCGCGCAGCGCGAGTTGTACATCACTTGTCGAGAGCTGACAAATCGTGATGTCCCAGTCTATAACATGCAATAGTTGTTTTATTATACCGAATGTCATATTTGAATAAAATGGGACTTTATAATCATGTGAATGAGGATGGTACGGTGAAATAAGCATGTCGTGTTCAACACTGCGCGACCGTTGTTGATTTCAAAACGCCGTGTCAAGATCAACTGTTCAATCTCAGCTTGTTTGTCGACTCAATCGCATAATTTGGAAGAGTAACGTTCTCGGTGATCTTACGTACCTTTTCAAAAGATGAGAAATTTATTTCAGTCAATTACCAAATCACATTCACCAATTTCTATCACCAACGGGCCGACGTAAACACATCAGGTCGACACATCTTCGTTTCGAGGAGTATGTTGGCGCGCGCGTGGAAGGCAACTCTTGGTCCGACAGATGTCGCCGTGGAATAATTGTCATGTCCAACGCTCTGCCGTGGTGCATGACATTTATTCAACGGTAAGGCAAGATATGACTGCATCATCACTGAACATCACGATTTGTAGAATGACACGTGACAGGCTGTCAACCAATGAAAACATTACGAATTTACATGAGATATAATAAAATATAATATTGTACACTCTTACCCCAGAAGGTGTAAATTACACCTCTACGGGGTGTAAATGGCTTGTCCCAGGGCTAACACCCTTTTGGGTGTGAATTAACACCCTCTCCAAAAGGTGTAAATTTACACCTTCTCGAAAAGGTGTTAAGTTACACCTTTTTTGCTCACATTACACCTTCCATGGGTGTTCATTCACACCTTCTGAATAAAATTTGCACCTCCCAGACAAATTTATGAGCATATTTTTGTTGGGAACCCAGCATCCCATGGGTGTTTATTTACACCTTTTGACCACAACTAAACCTTTCAGTGGTGTTAATTTACACCTTCTCAACTGAATTACACCTTCTTTGGGTGTTAATTCACACCTTTTGGGCAAATTTGAATCATCTAGGGGTGCTAAAATACACCTTATTAGTAAGAATTACACCTTTTATTGGTGTTAATGTACACCTTTTGACCGCGATTACACCTTCTTGGGTGTTTATTTACACCTTTTGACGAAAACTAAACCTTCTAGAGGTGCTAAAATACACCTTCTGGAGACGATTCCATCTTCCAGGGGTGTTAAAACACACCCATTTCGTGAGAATTACACCTTCAAAAGGTGTTAATTTGCACCTTTTAGTGAGAATTAGTGGCGTTCGTACCATCCAGTAATGGCTCTTGGTTGAGGTACACAATAAGAACATTAACACAAAATATATGTATGATATATTTTATTAGGGAAATCACAAAACGCACATTTACATTGGTCATTTCATGTTAACCATCCCTGATATCATAGTTCACTCTCAATCCCTGGAAGCACAAAGTTCAAACGATTAAACCTACAAGCATCCCAACCCAACCTAAATTGAGCACGTTATGTTCATATCACTTATGCCTCCAACTTTCACCAACTCTCATGGAATACTTTTGTACATAACCTTCTGGGGTGCCTCAGCCTCAAAAACTCTCAGAGAGAGTAGGGTAAAACAGGTAACAAAAATCGCCATCAGTAATTCCCCGCCTTTGAGCTGTGGAAGGGTCTGTTTGCTTTGCTTTTTTCGTGTCCAGGTAGCGTCTGTATCAAAGGCTGGCAGAGCAAAGTCCAATGGCTCGACCGAGAGTACAGTAGCAGGGTGTTAGCTGGAAATGGAGTGCTACCATACCTCCAGAGTATGTGTTCTGCTGCTAGGCCCGATCCTACAATCAGTAAGAACCACAGCTGATAAACTAATCCCACAATGTAAATGTTACTCATCACTTGATGCATTAAAGTTCCATTTTTGTTAACTGGGAATATACACAGAAACAAATTGTAAATATATGTTTTAAAATGTCAATCCCAACACAGTAGTCGAACCCGGGCACCCTCATTGCCTTCCGATACAGACCGGTACTAAAAACATACAGACCGATACCTAAGTATAATTGATTACGACTTTGAGAATACATAATTGGTACTTTGTGGGATTTTCTCATAAAAAACGATCGTTTATAGCGCAAAACGGTATCGCATTTAGCTGCGCCCGTTACGATAGGAAGCGCGTCGCACGGCCGAATCGCACGATCAATTCGCTCGCCCAGCGCCCCGACCTGCAGCTTCAAATTCTCCTGATATATATTACACATACTTGATATTATAGGAGCATATTGAACACAAATAAAGTTGAATGAAACAAGTGTTTCGGGTTTATTCGAGTTATTTCAGTAAAATAACGTATCAATTCACAATGTTCATTGTTTTGATTTCTTTAACATTTCTTTCAAATTCTTCCTCCTTCTGTATGCAATTACTGGGTTTTCCCAGACTTTCGCTGTGTGTGATTCACATGATTTGATAAAATGTCAATATTTCAACAGGATTTTCCTTATATATTTCATCTCTGGGTGGTAGGTGGGAATGAAACGGATGGATCTTTTGTTCAGGTTTTTTACTTTCTTTTTTCTTACTGTTACTGCCCGAACTGTGAAATAGAAATATGCCATTCTCCGCCCATAAATATAGATTTGTATTGCCTTCTGTCACTTCATGTACCGTAATTTGTCATTTCGTGTCTGATAAATTTCATACAATATTGGGTCATATTAATAATAATACTAATATATTAATAATATTAATATTAATAATGGTATCACTGATGCTCATGAAAAGCGAGCTCTTTGTTCCAATTCGTGGAATTTACTGCTCTTGCATAAACACACCTGCCGAACCGGTCCGCTGGGAGTGCGTGGAAGGTGCTAGACGACACAGGTGGGCGAATCGGCCGTGTGCCGCTTCCCGTAGGGCCTAGCGGGAAGCTGATTGCCACACCGTTTTACGCTTTCAACAGCTGTTTTCACAAGAAAATACCACAAACTACAAATTATGTCTTCTAGAGGCCGTAATCTAGTATAGGTCTGTCCTTTATAATTATCGGTCTGTATCGGTCTCTTATTTAGTGACACCCGTCGAACCCAGCTCATGTAACTGAATCAAAATTTACATTCTTTGGAAAAGAAACAAAACTACGGTAATCAGACTGTAAGAAAGTTGACTTACATAGTTGATAGTTCATGTTGAAAATGCATTTCCACGGTGTCACTTGGACCAGTGTCTGTGCTCTCCTGAAATGGGGAAAAATATTAATTTTTCAACTGCGATTTAAAGACGCACATAAGTAACTGGCTATATCCTGCGTAGTCTGCATAGAAACAAGGTGAATCAAATATACATGTATCCACATATTCATTGAACTGGAACGATTGATCACAGTGTAGCTACAAAACCAGAAGTGAATAATAATTATAAGACTTATTAAAATTAGCAAAGGTTCCGGTCAGATTTCACAATACTAGGTTATTTCATTAGTTCTGCCATAATTAATTATTATATTTTCATGGTCTGTGAATAACAGTGATTCACCCCAAACAGGAGAACACGAATCGTTGATACCTTCTTATCAGTACGCTCTGGGACATTGTGAAATGCTCAATCTGTTGTCGTATGCTGTAATATCTGGATTTCGAACTTTTCCGGTATCTCCTCGTGGTGCTCGATGTCCATGAACTCTTCAAAATCAGCATCATACAACTGGAAAATACATAAATCACATTTAACTAAGTGGCAAACAATTTATCAGTCAATCTGTCTCATATAGCCACGAAAATAAGCCGTCATATACCCACGAAACTAAGTCGTAGGTGTTGAAGAGAACCTACAAGAACCGATCATCCATTCCAGCCCGGCTCTTTTTAAACATCATATAATGATTGGTCATAGCAGTAAAACAGGAATGTTTGGGGCGAAAACCAGACTGATTTTTTGTAAGGAGATCATGGGATGAAATAAAAGTGTATAACCAGTCATAAACATGTCGTTCCAGTATTTTTGATAGGACAGGTAATATGGATATAGGTCTGTAATTTTCGGCCTTGTTTATAGACCCCGACTTGTGGAGAGGGTAAACTTTGGCTTCTTTCCATTGGTCAGTCTGTGACATAGTCTGTGATGGTTTCATATTGTTTTTATGTTTCTTGTATGATGTTTCTTTTAATGTCCTATTGTTTTAGTGTCTTAATTGTTTTGTCTTAATGTACTCATGTTATATTTGTTTTAATGTATGTCTTAATGTATATGCATTTTAGTCCTATGGACAAAACTGAGCAATAAATCTATCAATCATATAATTCTGGTTTCATATTAGTAAAATTATATGGGTAAATAGTAAGGGTAAATAGTACCTCAAAATATCCCAAACGTTCCAAGTGGCTGGGCGTTTTTAACTATTCCTATTCCACTGCGTAGCTAAAATTCACTATAAGTACTGCATTGAACTGAGCAAAGCTATCACTGAACAAATTTATGCCGCCATTTTGGATTCGCATTCATTGAATGAACTCCCAGTTTTATGCGAGCTGAACATTTTGGAGGACATTTTCAACAGTGACGTGTTCGAGGTAGTTGCACTCCTATCTAATGAAGATAATACTTACAAATATGTGTGACTATAGTGGGCTAAATCGACACGATTTCGCAAAGTTTGAAACAAGCCTTCTCGAAGAAAATCAAACCGCCCTCCATTTTCTCTCACGTGATCCTTGTGAGCATGCGCATTGACTAGTATCATTTATAATCTGGTTCCCGAACACTATGGTATAGGGTAACAAGCACCTCCATAATCAGGGCACCAGGCTAACCAGTTCTGACTCGTTTTTCTCTCATATAGGGGCCTACTATTGATGAGATTTAAATAGAATTTCTATATTTTCAAGCGTCACTAAGTTGATTGAGTCAAACAATATCTCTGAGCAGATTATATTAATCAAATTTCGCAAAAGTGTATGTTATCATAGCACCGTATTTTCCCGCATGTATGTTGATTCGACAAAGTTTCGAGCTTGTTCGGTTCTGTCGGCAAAAGTTGAATGAAATACCGAGAGCAACAGAAAATACTCAATCGAGTCACATTTTTAGCATAGTTGAACTATGTTTCGATCATCTGTTCCGACAGTATAAAAATATATTCTCCGTTATAAATTGTCTGTAAGATGTAACATTTTCTTCAGCCTCTAAATACATACATATTTACATGCATCTCCCTGCTCCGACCTGGGTTCACAGGGGCAATTATATTGTACAAATATGAAAAAATGGCATATTTACCTGGAAGGTTACGTCGTTAATGCCAATTAGATCAGCTAAGGTAGCATTCTGTGAAATATGATCTTCAAGGTCCGACAGGCTGGGAGTTGCAAAAGGTAAAACGATTTTCTTTCGGTTCTCCCCGATCAACAGCGGGCAAGTCGCCATCTCGCAGAAAGTCCACTTTAATGGACAGAGCAGCACCGAACGAGCGACGTGAAAAAAACCCGGCTGTACGTAATTTATCCTAATATATGTTTGTCTGGAAGTAATATCGCGTGTGCATATATTGGAAATGGTGGACAGCATGATTGATTGAAATTGTAGTTTAAGAGCCGCTTCCCATACGGATTTCGCGGCCCATCAACTCAATATTTTATTTAAACTTCACGGTACATGTTGTTAATTTAAGATCTTTTGCAGTGCTAAATATTAAAATAAATAACAGCATGAGAAGCGGAGCCATGCTTATTTACAAATTAATGAACAATAGAAGCGATGAATATATTGTTAGGTATTGGCAGAATAAACTAATTGAGCAATAGAATCATCACCGATATGTACAATTTAACCAAAGCTTGGCGTTAGCGTCAAAGGGTTATGAGACAAAGGCAGGCCGCGGATTATGATTTTGGTGTGTCAAAAGGGGTCGGAGAGAATGGTAACCATTGCTTTATCAAGTAATAATTTGTGACGATAATCGCGCAATTGTTAATGGATAACATGCACAACAAGCTGTCATGATTATCACTTCGAACCGTTAAGTCTCTTTCACACCTTCCTGTCTCAGTGGATCAATCAAAGCCCATAATTTTTACAACTTCCGTTTTATTCACTGCTTATTGTGCAAATCCCCCATTGGAATGAAGTTCAAAATCACTTTATCTGATAGCTGAGCAGTTATCAGCACTGTAGATATCGATCTGATAACTTCTTACATTGGTCCACAAACAACGTGCTTTTGTCGACTCTGCATGATACATAACATTTACTATAATGTTGATATTCAAAACCTCAGAACGTCCCCCCCCCCTCCCACTCTGTAGTGTTGAGCCCAACCTTGAGCGAAAACACTTGAGCGGCTGTTCAATATTCACTCCCTCGTGAAACTGACGGGGGGATTGACTCTTATGGTATTTCTGCATAGCACTTGGCCTGGGGCCATTTACCCATTTGAAGATACTAGGGCCTTTATTTTATATTATCAGCTGTAATAAAGACACAGTTTAAGAAAAGTGGATTGCACTATGAAATCCTCAGTTTGTCTATGTATTATACTATTGATTTTTTTTTTTTTTTTGCTATCCTGTTCCGATCTGTTTATTCTAATAAAGTATCCCATATATACTGAGTATCCAATTGATGCAAATTCACTTCTCGTAAAGAAATTTGAAAGAAATCGGTATGTTGTATAAGTTTTAATGTATGTACATGTTTTTGGTGTGTTGTGTTGATTACTGCTACATTGCTGAGTTGTTGACTTGTTTTTGTTGGAATGCTTAGAATTTTGTTTGATCGTTGCTATATAGCTGAAATATTGCTGAGCGCGACGTTAAACCTTCAATCTCTCTCTCTCTCTCTCACTCTCTCGTAAAAAATTAGTTGATTGATGGGATGATACTATAGACCGTGAAGGAATCACCGGAATGAATAACGTAAAACCCATCCTTCGGACGGGGAATGAATCTTTGACCTTTCCTACCCTATGGGATATTCTTTGAACCCCGCAGGACATCTTTCAATGACGAAAAATAAACTTGCACATATTACAGTATATAAATGTAGGCTACTTTTCATGTCTTTCGCCACAGTAGGCGTTTCTACATTTTATTTAATTTTTTTTATAGGTTTTAATTCGCCCACTTCGACCCAATATATCATATGTAACGCGATTTTTTTTTTAAATCTGCGAGATTTTAACATGCTTGTGCGATTTTAAAATGCTTGCACAGTATTAAAATAAAAGAAAAAAACCTGCATTTTTAAAAACGCGCTGGTTTTATAAACGGGCATAACATCTATCTATATACTGACAAAGTATTTAACCTATCAATGGGAAAAGTTCCATGTCCCAATGTCCTTTTAATTTCTGTTTCATTCGGGTACTCTAAATTATGCAGGAACTCTGCTTATCGACCATCCAGTTGTACTATGCGCAATTATAGGACAGTACCTATGTAATTGTTTTGCTGTCCAAAGGAAAATTATGGTGTTGGTCTCCTGATTTACAGTTAGAGATTGGAAAGAAGACAGGTCACGTGACTGATACGTCATCAATAGTAGAGAAAGCGCAGCTCGGGTTGGATTGGATGCTTGAGTGTGTCATTGGTTGTAGGTTATGTGAACAGGCGTAGCATATGTGTTGGTTATGAGTTGTATGAGTCTTTAGGCGCAAACATGGGGTTTGACCATGGACCTTGGTGTGCCTTAAGAGGAGGTACCTCACGTGACTGTGACGCCATCAGTTCGAGTTGGATTGGCGTCTAAGTACGGGTCGTGGGTTATATTACATTGGGTGTAAAATACAACCATACAGTTTATGCATATAGTCAATTAAAATCAAGCAGTTTCAAAGAGATGTTAATAAGAGACATGACATCATCAGATATCATGTGACTGTTATGTCATCAGTATATGAACTCGCAGATACGGTCGGATGCGCATTCGGGGCTAATCGCCTACATACAGTAGTTCATAGCGGCGACTAGTGGCATGCGGGGGTGAACAGGATGTCGTGTATATCATTCTGAACTGACTCGTGGAGTAGTAGAGAAAGGGTATTCTCGGATACGCATGAGAGTTTGTGGGCGATATATGGGTCACCTATTGTTGTCTTAAATACGATTGGGGTGGTTGATTCGTGATACGAGCATGCGGGGAATATGCACATGGTGTGTGTGTGTGAGAGAGAGAGGGAATTAAGGTTTAGCGTCGCGTTCAGCAATATTTCAGCTATATAGCGACGATCAAACAAAATTCTAAGTATTCAAGTTAATAACTCAGCAAACTAATGCATGGTGTGGGATATGACCTTCAGTGTAAAGCCTGTAAAGCGTATACAGAGTATACTCAATCCACCCCGAGCAACCTCTTACGTATCGCTCCAAATTTATTACGTAATTTATTTCTGATTGGCTGTCCTGTCATCTGACGTGTAACGAGGGTGTATTCTTATTGGATAATGATCAGAGAAAAAACCCCGACGGTGATGGACGAAAGTTCTCAATGGACAGCGGAAAGAGGATGAAGATAACCGAAGGTGTACGACGAGGATGGCTTTTCCTCGGACAATAACGAGAGCGCGATTAAGAGCAATGTCGCTGTTGTTTTATGACTTGAAAACATGCTCAAAGCGGCTTCCCGAGCTTGGGTATCATGTAACATAAGGGGAGCGACAACCTATCTTCGATCGATTATCCTCAGAAAATGCCCTTTCTCTACTACTGCTCGGTGTCAATGCGCGGTCCTCCCACACTACAACGAATGCCCGGATCCAACGATGTCGTTAATGGAAACCCTATATACGCGCTGTTCCAATATGTAGTCATGGACCAAATCTGGTTCTGGGTAATGGGTAAATGGGCCCAGAACAGGTGCGGTAGAAGTGCCAAAAATAAAATATTACATATACAAGAAATTGTTCAGTTGGCAAGAAGTATACAATATTATATTGTATATACTCAGAAAAGTTTCAAGGCACTGAGTCTCGTCATTCTCGAATAACAGGGCCGTGAAGTAGTACAATCGTGCAAAATCGCCAATTTTGAGGCGAAAACACCTCATATTTCTTTCTATAAACGTATAAAGATAAACGATAACCAGAACCAGCTTGGTACAGCATACTCGCTGTTCCAATATGTAGTCATGGACCAAATCTGGTTCTGATTATCGTTTATCTTTATGTGTTTACAGAGAACAATAGGAATTTTTTTCACTTCAGAATAAACTATTTTGCACAAATGTACTACTTTACGGCCTTGTTACTCGAGAATGATGAGACTCCGTGCCTTGAAATCTTGCTGACTATACTATACAATTACTGCATGTTATAGAGTGGGACATCACGATTTGTTAGCTCGAGACAAGTGATGTAGAACGAGCGCGCAGCGCGAGTTGTACATCACTTGTCGAGAGCTGACAAATCGTGATGTCCCACTCTATAACATGCAATAGTTGTTTTATTATACCGAATGTCATATTTGAATAAAATGGGACTTTATAATCATGTGAATGAGGATGGTACGGTGAAATAAGCATGTCGTGTTCAACACTGCGCGACCGTTGTTGATTTCAAAACGCCGTGTCAAGATCAACTGTTCAATCTCAGCTTGTTTGTCGACTCAATCGCATAATTTGGAAGAGTAACGTTCTCGGTGATCTTACGTACCTTTTCAAAAGATGAGAAATTTATTTCAGTCAATTACCAAATCACATTCACCAATTTCTATCACCAACGGGCCGACGTAAACACATCAGGTCGACACATCTTCGTTTCGAGGAGTATGTTGGCGCGCGCGTGGAAGGCAACTCTTGGTCCGACAGATGTCGCCGTGGAATAATTGTCATGTCCAACGCTCTGCCGTGGTGCATGACATTTATTCAACGGTAAGGCAAGATATGACTGCATCATCACTGAACATCACGATTTGTAGAATGACACGTGACAGGCTGTCAACCAATGAAAACATTACGAATTTACATGAGATATAATAAAATATAATATTGTACCTCATGCCAATTGAACAATTTCTTTTGGTGGAAGTATTTTATTTTGGTATTTCTGCATAGCACTTGGCCTGGGGCCATTTACCCATTTGAAGATACTAGGGCCTTTATTTTATATTATCAGCTGTAATAAAGACACAGTTTAAGAAAAGTGGATTGCACTATGAAATCCTCAGTTTGTCTATGTATTATACTATTGATTTTTTTTTTTTTTTTTGCTATCCTGTTCCGATCTGTTTATTCTAATAAAGTATCCCATATATACTGAGTATCCAATTGATGCAAATTCACTTCTCGTAAAGAAATTTGAAAGAAATCGGTATGTTGTATAAGTTTTAATGTATGTACATGTTTTTGGTGTGTTGTGTTGATTACTGCTACATTGCTGAGTTGTTGACTTGTTTTTGTTGGAATGCTTAGAATTTTGTTTGATCGTTGCTATATAGCTGAAATATTGCTGAGCGCGACGTTAAACCTTCAATCTCTCTCTCTCTCTCTCACTCTCTCGTAAAAAATTAGTTGATTGATGGGATGAAACTATAGACCGTGAAGGAATCACCGGAATGAATAACGTAAAACCCATCCTTCGGACGGGGAATGAATCTTTGACCTTTCCTACCCTATGGGATATTCTTTGAACCCCGCAGGACATCTTTCAATGACGAAAAATAAACTTGCACATATTACAGTATATAAATGTAGGCTACTTTTCATGTCTTTCGCCACAGTAGGCGTTTCTACATTTTATTTAATTTTTTTTATAGGTTTTAATTCGCCCACTTCGACCCAATATATCATATGTAACGCGATTTTTTTTTTAAATCTGCGAGATTTTAACATGCTTGTGCGATTTTAAAATGCTTGCACAGTATTAAAATAAAAGAAAAAAACCTGCATTTTTAAAAACGCGCTGGTTTTATAAACGGGCATAACATCTATCTATATACTGACAAAGTATTTAACCTATCAATGGGAAAAGTTCCATGTCCCAATGTCCTTTTAATTTCTGTTTCATTCGGGTACTCTAAATTATGCAGGAACTCTGCTTATCGACCATCCAGTTGTACTATGCGCAATTATAGGACAGTACCTATGTAATTGTTTTGCTGTCCAAAGGAAAATTATGGTGTTGGTCTCCTGATTTACAGTTAGAGATTGGAAAGAAGACAGGTCACGTGACTGATACGTCATCAATAGTAGAGAAAGCGCAGCTCGGGTTGGATTGGATGCTTGAGTGTGTCATTGGTTGTAGGTTATGTGAACAGGCGTAGCATATGTGTTGGTTATGAGTTGTATGAGTCTTTAGGCGCAAACATGGGGTTTGACCATGGACCTTGGTGTGCCTTAAGAGGAGGTACCTCACGTGACTGTGACGCCATCAGTTCGAGTTGGATTGGCGTCTAAGTACGGGTCGTGGGTTATATTACATTGGGTGTAAAATACAACCATACAGTTTATGCATATAGTCAATTAAAATCAAGCAGTTTCAAAGAGATGTTAATAAGAGACATGACATCATCAGATATCATGTGACTGTTATGTCATCAGTATATGAACTCGCAGATACGGTCGGATGCGCATTCGGGGCTAATCGCCTACATACAGTAGTTCATAGCGGCGACTAGTGGCATGCGGGGGTGAACAGGATGTCGTGTATATCATTCTGAACTGACTCGTGGAGTAGTAGAGAAAGGGTATTCTCGGATACGCATGAGAGTTTGTGGGCGATATATGGGTCACCTATTGTTGTCTTAAATACGATTGGGGTGGTTGATTCGTGATACGAGCATGCGGGGAATATGCACATGGTGTGTGTGTGTGAGAGAGAGAGGGAATTAAGGTTTAGCGTCGCGTTCAGCAATATTTCAGCTATATAGCGACGATCAAACAAAATTCTAAGTATTCAAGTTAATAACTCAGCAAACTAATGCATGGTGTGGGATATGACCTTCAGTGTAAAGCCTGTAAAGCGTATACAGAGTATACTCAATCCACCCCGAGCAACCTCTTACGTATCGCTCCAAATTTATTACGTAATTTATTTCTGATTGGCTGTCCTGTCATCTGACGTGTAACGAGGGTGTATTCTTATTGGATAATGATCAGAGAAAAAACCCCGACGGTGATGGACGAAAGTTCTCAATGGACAGCGGAAAGAGGATGAAGATAACCGAAGGTGTACGACGAGGATGGCTTTTCCTCGGACAATAACGAGAGCGCGATTAAGAGCAATGTCGCTGTTGTTTTATGACTTGAAAACATGCTCAAAGCGGCTTCCCGAGCTTGGGTATCATGTAACATAAGGGGAGCGACAACCTATCTTCGATCGATTATCCTCAGAAAATGCCCTTTCTCTACTACTGCTCGGTGTCAATGCGCGGTCCTCCCACACTACAACGAATGCCCGGATCCAACGATGTCGTTAATGGAAACCCTATATACGCGCTGTTCCAATATGTAGTCATGGACCAAATCTGGTTCTGGGTAATGGGTAAATGGGCCCAGAACAGGTGCGGTAGAAGTGCCAAAAATAAAATATTACATATACAAGAAATTGTTCAGTTGGCAAGAAGTATACAATATTATATTGTATATACTCAGAAAAGTTTCAAGGCACTGAGTCTCGTCATTCTCGAATAACAGGGCCGTGAAGTAGTACAATCGTGCAAAATCGCCAATTTTGAGGCGAAAACACCTCATATTTCTTTCTATAAACGTATAAAGATAAACGATAACCAGAACCAGCTTGGTACAGCATACTCGCTGTTCCAATATGTAGTCATGGACCAAATCTGGTTCTGATTATCGTTTATCTTTATGTGTTTACAGAGAACAATAGGAATTTTTTTCACTTCAGAATAAACTATTTTGCACAAATGTACTACTTTACGGCCTTGTTACTCGAGAATGATGAGACTCCGTGCCTTGAAATCTTGCTGACTATACTATACCATTACTGCATGTTATAGAGTGGGACATCACGATTTGTTAGCTCGAGACAAGTGATGTAGAACGAGCGCGCAGCGCGAGTTGTACATCACTTGTCGAGAGCTGACAAATCGTGATGTCCCAGTCTATAACATGCAATAGTTGTTTTATTATACCGAATGTCATATTTGAATAAAATGGGACTTTATAATCATGTGAATGAGGATGGTACGGTGAAATAAGCATGTCGTGTTCAACACTGCGCGACCGTTGTTGATTTCAAAACGCCGTGTCAAGATCAACTGTTCAATCTCAGCTTGTTTGTCGACTCAATCGCATAATTTGGAAGAGTAACGTTCTCGGTGATCTTACGTACCTTTTCAAAAGATGAGAAATTTATTTCAGTCAATTACCAAATCACATTCACCAATTTCTATCACCAACGGGCCGACGTAAACACATCAGGTCGACACATCTTCGTTTCGAGGAGTATGTTGGCGCGCGCGTGGAAGGCAACTCTTGGTCCGACAGATGTCGCCGTGGAATAATTGTCATGTCCAACGCTCTGCCGTGGTGCATGACATTTATTCAACGGTAAGGCAAGATATGACTGCATCATCACTGAACATCACGATTTGTAGAATGACACGTGACAGGCTGTCAACCAATGAAAACATTACGAATTTACATGAGATATAATAAAATATAATATTGTACCTCATGCCAATTGAACAATTTCTTTTGGTGGAAGTATTTTATTTTGGTATTTCTGCATAGCACTTGGCCTGGGGCCATTTACCCATTTGAAGATACTAGGGCCTTTATTTTATATTATCAGCTGTAATAAAGACACAGTTTAAGAAAAGTGGATTGCACTATGAAATCCTCAGTTTGTCTATGTATTATACTATTGATTTTTTTTTTTTTTTTGCTATCCTGTTCCGATCTGTTTATTCTAATAAAGTATCCCATATATACTGAGTATCCAATTGATGCAAATTCACTTCTCGTAAAGAAATTTGAAAGAAATCGGTATGTTGTATAAGTTTTAATGTATGTACATGTTTTTGGTGTGTTGTGTTGATTACTGCTACATTGCTGAGTTGTTGACTTGTTTTTGTTGGAATGCTTAGAATTTTGTTTGATCGTTGCTATATAGCTGAAATATTGCTGAGCGCGACGTTAAACCTTCAATCTCTCTCTCTCTCTCTCACTCTCTCGTAAAAAATTAGTTGATTGATGGGATGATACTATAGACCGTGAAGGAATCACCGGAATGAATAACGTAAAACCCATCCTTCGGACGGGGAATGAATCTTTGACCTTTCCTACCCTATGGGATATTCTTTGAACCCCGCAGGACATCTTTCAATGACGAAAAATAAACTTGCACATATTACAGTATATAAATGTAGGCTACTTTTCATGTCTTTCGCCACAGTAGGCGTTTCTACATTTTATTTAATTTTTTTTATAGGTTTTAATTCGCCCACTTCGACCCAATATATCATATGTAACGCGATTTTTTTTTAAATCTGCGAGATTTTAACATGCTTGTGCGATTTTAAAATGCTTGCACAGTATTAAAATAAAAGAAAAAAACCTGCATTTTTAAAAACGCGCTGGTTTTATAAACGGGCATAACATCTATCTATATACTGACAAAGTATTTAACCTATCAATGGGAAAAGTTCCATGTCCCAATGTCCTTTTAATTTCTGTTTCATTCGGGTACTCTAAATTATGCAGGAACTCTGCTTATCGACCATCCAGTTGTACTATGCGCAATTATAGGACAGTACCTATGTAATTGTTTTGCCGTCCAAAGGAAAATTATGGTGTTGGTCTCCTGATTTACAGTTAGAGATTGGAAAGAAGACAGGTCACGTGACTGATACGTCATCAATAGTAGAGAAAGCGCAGCTCGGGTTGGATTGGATGCTTGAGTGTGTCATTGGTTGTAGGTTATGTGAACAGGCGTAGCATATGTGTTGGTTATGAGTTGTATGAGTCTTTAGGCGCAAACATGGGGTTTGACCATGGACCTTGGTGTGCCTTAAGAGGAGGTACCTCACGTGACTGTGACGCCATCAGTTCGAGTTGGATTGGCGTCTAAGTACGGGTCGTGGGTTATATTACATTGGGTGTAAAATACAACCATACAGTTTATGCATATAGTCAATTAAAATCAAGCAGTTTCAAAGAGATGTTAATAAGAGACATGACATCATCAGATATCATATCATATCATCCAAGTTGCCACATGAACAGGTACAATAAAAGCGTACCTGAGATACAACACATATCACGAATCGTTAGATTCTTGGTATGTGCTTTAGAATAGGTTAACCAGAAGACTATTCTGTGAAGTCACGTGACGCAGTCAGTATGTCGGCACCTCTTCCCACTTCCCTTATATGTGTTGTAATTTTTTCCTGTATATGGCGAGATTCTGCTGGTGGACGTTTCGTCCCCGAGGCCCGCCCCCGTACAGACCTTTTGGTCTTTGATATATGATGGCACTTGTGGGAAGTTGATTCTGGGTCGACATCGGGCCTTACAGACTAGTCTTTTGTGTTAAATGCCGTCATTTACATCTGTCGACGATACAGCTCACCAATCTCCAATGTACGAGTTGTCACAGCGAAACAGCTCACCAATTACCAGTATACGAGTTGTCAGAGCATTTCCATCATAGCTCTCTAGATTTGTATCTAATACCGCTTATACCGGTGCTAGGGGCCGTGTGTGGTCATATCATCCAAGTTACCACATGAACAGGTGCAATAAAAGCGTACCTGAGATACAACACATATCATGAATCGTTAGATTCTTGGTATGTGCTTCAGAATAGGTTAACCGGAAGACTATTCTGTGAAGTCAGGTGACGCAGTCAGTATGTCGGCACCTCTTCCCACTTCCCTTATATGTGTTGTAATTTTTTTCTGTATATGGCGAGATTCTGCTGGTGGACGTTTCGTCCCCGAGGCCCGCCCCCTGTACAGACCTTTTGGTCTTTGATATATGTTGGCATTTGTGGGAAGTTGATGCCGGGTCGACATCGGGCCTTACATATTAGTCTTTTGTGTT
>JAVTVY010042175.1:0-19095 GCA_036873755.1 Hanleya hanleyi
ATCCCCAGTGTACGAGTTGTCACGGCGAAACAGCTCACCAATTACCAATATACAAGTTGTCAGAGCATTTCCATCATGGTTCTGTAGATTTGTATCTAATACCGCTTATGCCGGTGCTAGGAGCCGTGTGATCATATCATCCAAGTTGCCACATGAACAGGTACAATAAAAACGTACCTGAGATACAACACATATCACGAATCGTTAGATTCTTGGTATGTGCTTTAGAATAGGTTAACCAGAAGACTATTCTGTGAAGTCATGTGACGCAGTCGGTATGTCGGCACCTCTTCCCACTTCCCTTATATGTGTTGTAATTTTTTCCTGTATATGGCGAGATTCTGCTGGTGGACGTTTCGTCCCCGAGCCCCGCCCCCTGTACAGACCTTTTGGTCTTTGATATATGTTGGCATTTGTGGGAAGTTGATGCTGGAGGTCGGCCTCAGGCATTACAGACTAGTCTTTTGTGTTCATCTCAAATCATTACATTTGACGACATTACAGCTCACAATCCCCAATGTACAGGTTGTCACAGCAGGGAAACACTCACCAATTACCAGTATACGAGGTTACGATAAAACCCATTTCATCGCAAAACTCTCTAGATTTGTATCATGCCTTATGCCGGTGCTAGGGGCCGTGTGGTCATATCATCCAAGTTTGCCACATGAACAGGTACAATAAAAAGCGTACCTGAGATACAACACATAAATGCGAATCGTTCAGATTCTTGGTATGTGCTTTAGAATAGGTTAACCAGAAGACTATTCTGTGAAGTCATGTGACGCAGTCAGTATGTCGGCACCTCTTCCCACTTCCCTTATATGTGTTGTAATTTTTTCCTGTATATGGCGAGATTCTGCTGGTGGACGTTTCGTCCCCGAGCCCCGCCCCCTGTACAGACCTTTTGGTCTTTGATCTATGTTGGCACTTGTGGGAAGTTGATGCTGGGTCGACCTCGGGCATTACAGACTAGTCTTTTGTGTTAAATGCCGTCATTTACATTTGACGACGATACAGCTCACCAATCCCCAATGTACGAGTTGTCACAGCGAAACAGCTCACCAATTACCAGTATACGAGTTGTCAGAGCATTTCCATCATAGCTCTCTAGATTTGTATCTAATACGCTTATGCCGGTGCTAGGGGCCGTGTGGTCATATCATCCAAGTTGCCACATGAACAGGTACAATAAAAGCGTACCTGAGATACAACACATATCACGAATCGTTAGATTCTTGGTATGTGCTTTAGAATAGGTTAACCAGAAGACTATTCTGTGAAGTCATGTGACGCAGTCAGTATGTCGGCACCTCTTCCCACTTCCCTTATATGTGTTGTAATTTTTTCTTGTATATGGCGAGATTCTGCTGGTGAACGTTTCGTCCCCGAGGCCCGCCCCCTGTACAGACCTTTTGGTCTTTGATATATGTTGGCACTTGTGGGAAGTTGATACTGGGTCGACCTCGGGCATTACAGACTAGTCTTTTGTGTTAAATGCCGTCATTTACATTTGACGACGATACAGCTCACCAATCCCCAATGTACGAGTTGTCATAGCGAAACAGCTCACCAATTACCAGTATACGAGTTGTCAGAGCATTTCCATCATAGCTCTCTAGATTTGTATCTAATACCGCTTATGCCGGTGCTAGGGGCCGTGTGGTCATATCATCCAAGTTGCCACATGAACAGGTACAATAAAAGCGTACCTGAGATACAACACATATGGCGAATCGTTAGATTCTTGGTATGTCCTTTAGAATAGGTTAACCAGAAGACTATTCTGTGAAGTCATGTGACGCAGTCAGTATGTCGGCACCTCTTCCCACTTCCCTTATATGTGTTGTAATACGGATGGACCAAGCAGACAATGCCTTGGTAGAGGGTTGAAAATTGAAAAGGCTTAGTCTTCTTTGGCATCATAACAATCATGACACAATTGTTTCTATGTACAGTCCCATATAAATAGGCTTCATATTTTGGCTTCCTGTCCTCATTTGTAGCCATCATATCTTGTGCAGATGTGCAGGAAGCTCTCCTTATGAAGGGAGAGTCCCTACTTCTGGCAGCAGCAGCACTGCTGCTGACCACAAAACGGCCTGAAACTGAACAAGGTGTTCGAGAAGTCAAGAAGCGCAATTTGTGGGTTCGAAGTTGCGTAGGGAGGAGTTTGGACAATATGAAAACTTATTGCAAGAACTCCACAGAGAAGATCAGAAGGGTTACAAGAACTACCTCCGTGTCACCCCACAACTGTTCCATAAGCTGGTCATGCGTCTAATCCCGTACTTGGATAAGCAAGACATTTCATAGGAAAATGCCTTAACCCCGGCCACAAGATATATATCACACTGCGCTCACTGGACACTCATACCATAGCTTTATGTACAACTTCAGGGTCGCTCACAATAGCATCAGTAAAATAATCAGAGAGACATGTGAATCCATCATAGAAGGGTTTACTGAAGAGCTGCTGCCTTGCCCAAAGACACCAGAAGCTTGGAAGGAGGTGGCCGACAAATTGTCCAGGCGGTAGCAGTTCCACAACACTCTAGGAGCCATTGATGGCAAGCACATACATGTAGCCATCAAGTGTCCACCGAACTCTGGCTCCTACTACTTCAATTACAAGAAGTTTCATTCAATCGTACCATTAGAATTGGTGGATGCTAATTATAAGCTCCTGTACACTGACATCGGTGCGAACGGAAGCGCTTCCGACGGGGGCGTATTCACGAACACCAACATCTACCAAGCCCTGGAGGTTACCACGGCCGGCATACCTCCACCAGCAGCACTCCCCAGTGATGACCAGCCACTTCCCTATGCCATTGTGGATGATGATGCTTTTGGTATGCGGACCTGGTTGATGAAGCCATACCCCCACGGTGTCATGACGAGAGAGAAACGCATATTAACTACAGACTTTCCAGGGCCCGCAGGGTGGTTTAAAATGCGTTTGGGATTCTGGTGCATAGGTAAATTATCTTTATGTCTTTTTCATATCACATATTCATAGGAAAGTAGTTTTGTGTAAATGAGACTGTTTTACATGCTTAATGTAACAAGTCACTGTTAAATTTTGCTAATATTTAATTTACACGTTCTGATTATTTACAACAGTACTTTTTAATAGAGTCTCTTGTGCTAATTTCAGTGTGTCCCTGCGCAAAAAACATACTTTAACCTCTAATCACAACTCTAATGTTAAATGTTGCACTTAAATATTTCCATTTCAGGGGACAAGAACAAACTTAGCCTTTTTTGTCAATTATTTGTATTTTCTACTTTGTTTCACTTAAGGTTCCTATGCATGTTAACCACCATGCTGCAGAGACCAGAGACAGCGGCCAATATTGTGTCTGCAACCGTCTTGGTGCACAACTTCCTACTGACGCGCAATCCCACTCAAGCAAGCCTTGATATTGACTATGAAGACTCCATCACACATGAAATCGTGCTGGGGGCGTGGAGGGATGATGACGCCCTGGTGGGCCTGGAGCGACTGTCTGGCAATACTTCCCTGAAGGTGGCCACGATTCAGAGGCAGTATCTCTGCAAGTACTACAATTCACCAGCTGGCAGGGTTCCGTGGCAAAATGATATGATTTAGGTAAAGTACCAAACTACCTTTTCAGAATGTTATTTCATCCCTTTGAACCAACCTGCTCTAATTTTAAAGCAATGATTTCCCCTGGCCGGCCTAATTTTGGGCCCAAAGTCCCCCCTGGCATTTGGGATTGCATTTAATGCAAAAGATTGACTGTAAGTAACAAGCTTTATTAATACAAAAATACACAGGAAATTGTGTAGTAAGTTTACTATATTTAAGCAGCACCATTAAGGTCATCATCACTATGATCACTCCCTGATTTACATGTGACTTGACCGCTTCTCTCTTGCAGGAAACAAGCCCATGTTTATGTGTACTATGATTGTCTTTTTGAATTTGGTGCTAATACTGTTATATGGAATATGTCTTTGGATTATGAACGCGGATATTCTCTAATGGACGACGGCTGAATTATGAATGACGGACCAGACGCTTGTAATTTGGTAAGAACATATTTACAGGTGATTTTGGTAACAACATATTTACATGTGGCTTTGGTATATAATGAAATAAAAACACATATAATAAAATATAAAACATTTGTTCAAATTTGGAATCTGCTTTTGGCATTAACCTTTGGTGAAAGTTCTGCAGAATTGGCACTGTCCATTGAGCATTTACTTGGCACTGCTCATTTAGCATTTCGCAAGTTCAAAATTAATAATTGGCACAGTTTGACTACAACTAATTATTTAAAATGTCTTCAAATGACTGGCTCATTACGTCTGATAGTGGGATCGATGCTTCAGAGTCTTTATCAGTAGACTGTCCTAATCTGGAGGGCTGGCTGCTGATACTTCTTTGGCTCGATGACGGTCTTGCAAACAAAGGCTTCATTTGGGGGGTAATAATGTTCAGGTACCCGGGGCTGCCGGCGTAGAAGCCAAAACTGGGCTGTTGCTGCTGCGCTTTGTTAGGTGAAGGTGTCAGGGTGGTACGGTTGTGGGATTCGAAGCCTGATATACCTATACTGTGGCTGTGGTTGCTGCATCGCCTGTGGTTGCAACATCATCATCTGTTGTTGTGGCATCATCTGTTGTGGCATGTAGTAGTCTTGAACTGGGGGGGGGGGGTTGCGGAACATGTTGCGGCTGTTGGCGAGGCTTCTGGTAACGCCGGACCAAGGCCATGACTTCCATAGTGTAATCCCACCAGTTCTCATCTGGGATCTTCATCATTTGTGTATCAAGCAAGCCAACCAGCTGCTGGACCTCCTTCGCCTTGGCCGTCTTGGGCTCCTTCATGGCCTGCCGGGCCTCATCCAAGGCGGTCGCCCGATCCATCAGTTGCAACACACAATTGAAAGCATTGATTAACATTATGTTAACATTGTGGTTATACATATAATTAGTGCAAGACAATATAACTGAAAGGTTTAAGTATGTTACCAGGTGTATTATAAAATATATTTAATCTTAGTCTGATTCATGTTGATTGACAAGAAGGAAACATTCTCTAATACACCTGATTTTGGGTTGAAACTATGTAATTATTTTAGATCAGGGCATCATTGCAAACTGCAATATGTGAAAGTATATGTTTTTGTTAAAATTATTCATTTCATGTAGGTCAAATTTAGCAAGATAAAAATATTAAAGTATTTGCCCAATGCATTTCATGCCAGGGCAAACCTGCCAGCCTGTACAACAGTTTTTCAGTAATGACAATGCCTGTTTTCAGTAATACGAGGCAGATTTCAGTAGTCTTTTATGTTTATTTTCAGTAATAAAATATATCATACCAAATCATAAGATCTTGAATTTATAAGATAACAAAAATTGCCAAAAAGGGAATACTGAGCATATTTATGTGTAACCAACCTACAAACTGAGATAAATATATTTACCTTGAGTGCTAAAGCCTGTTTCTCCTCCACTGTGGATGAACCGGCAGCAGCTGAGGCTGATCTCTTGGCGGTGCCTTTGCCCTTGACAGATGACGTCACATCTTCAGGAGGCTCCTCCTTTACCACGACTACATCATCATCAACGTCTATTGAAACGTCCTCGGTAGATGGCAGTGTTGGGGTAGATGGTTGTGTTGATGGCTGTCTTGTGGTAGATTTCTGTGTTGCTCGTAAGGTTGAAGGTTGTAGTGTAGGTTCTGTAGCAACCGAGACAGTTGATGTAGGAAACTGAAACACATAAAACAGTAATAAATATTAAAAACAAGTACTTTAACATTTGTCATTGCTTGTATGTTGCAGGTTTGTGGTAATCTCCTGAAGCGCAACCCCATTATGCCAGTGATGTCAAGATGACCTCTATGATGTCCAGATGGCAACTTTACCGCCATGATGTCCACGAAATTATCGAAATTTGTGAAATTTCTGAAATTCAAAGGCATAATCCTGTACAGAATGTATATATTACATTTCAAAATGTTTTTTCTCTTTCTAAACCAACTTTAACATTTAAATGAAATTTAAATGTTTAATATCAATTTTTTAGCATACCTTGGTTGACTTCCTTGTCTTGTACATGGGTGTCCAGGAACTGGAAGGTGTCGAATATGAATTGGTCCCTGACAGTGAGGTGGACCTTGCCCGAACCAGACTTGCTTTGCTGCTTCCTCAGCTTGACGAACCTGGTCCGCATCGATTTGAAGAAAATCCTCAGCTGGTCACCTGTGAAATATAAAGTCCACAAATGTGACATTTCTTATAAAAGTTCTGTATATTTAAGCCTTCATGACAAAGCATAGGAAATATTGGGTGATTCCAATTTATTTTTGTGAAATTCCTTGTCCAAATTTCATTAACATATTGGCAATATTGGCAATAATATAAAGTACTATTCGAAAATGTTGCAATTTTTTTACACGTCTTGACACAATACTACCCATGAGTCATTTTGACTACAGTGCATAAATGTTGCTAGACTTCAATGTATATCACAATTTAAAGGAAAACATAAGTCGTATTGGCAAGACTGCTTTTATACTTTTGCCTACATCACAATTTAAAGAAAAAGATAGGTCGTATTGACAAGAATTCTTTCCAGCATTTCTACTTCATGGGAAGTTTAAAGTATGACAAATATGACAGGCACCTATTTTACCAAGATTACAATTTTAAAATAAAAATTGTACTTACAGGTGTAGCCCAGTTAATTGGCTTTTTCCTCCATTAAGCGGGTCTTGTATTGCGTATCTTTGTACCTCTTTTGTCGTTTGTCATAGAAGCACGGGGCCACCTCATCCCTCTCTTTCAAATTCAGGCTGGGTGCCCGGCTGTTGCTTCTCTTGACCTTGGGTCCCTGCTCCTCCTCCTCACTGCTGGAACTGTCATTGACCTCCGCCTGCGGTGGTGGAGCTTGTTCCATGTTGAGTGTTGAGAGGGGTGGCTCTGGCTTCTTCTGCTCCTGCTCTTGCACCTGCTCCTGCTCCTTGGCCTGCTCCTCCTCGTGTTCCTGCTCCTGCTCCTTGACCTGCTCCTCCTCGTGTTCCTGCTCCTGCTCCTTGACCTGCTCCTCGTGTTCCTGCTCCTGCTCCTTGACCTGCTCCTCCTCGTGTTCCTGCTCTTGCTCCTTGACCTGCTCCTCCTCGTGCTCCTGCTCCTTGACCTGCTCCTCCTCGTGTTCCTGCTCCTGCTCCTTGACCTGCTCCTCCTCGTGCTCCTGCTCCGGCTCCTTGACCTGCTCCTCCTCGTGTTCCTGCTCCTGCTCCTTGACCTGCTCCTCCTCGTGTTCCTGCTCCTGCTCCTTGACCTGCTCCTCCTCGTGCTCCTGCTCCGGCTCCTTGACCTGCTCCTCCTCGTGTTCCTGCTCCTGCTCCTTGACCTGCTCCTCCTCGTGTTCCTGTTCCTGCTCCTTGACCTGCTCCTCCTCGTGCTCCTGCTCCGGCTCCAGTCTTGCCCGATGGAACTGGGCACTGACCGTGACCTTCCTCACTGGCTTTCTAGCTCGTCCCCTTGGCGTGTTTCTTCAAATAATTGCACGACAAATGGTCCTTGAGTCGCCGCGTCGCTGCTTATATACGCAAGTCTCACGTGATTCGCCACGTGATCCAAACTGTCATAAAAACGTCATAAAAACGTTGTAAAACCTTCGTACGTATTCGCAAGACATCATTAAATAAGGGCACTATGCACTTCTTAACGTTCGCAAATACATCGCACATATTTGCAAACTGTATCGCACAGAATCGCCTCAATTTTGGTTCGAATATCGCTAACTATCGTAAAAGTATCGTGTTTCTTCGTAACTGCATCGCAAGCAGTCGTAATTATTCGCCCCAAATGACGGGAAAACCGGCTGTTGTAAAGCGATTTATTACGAACCATTATGACCGATACATCGCAAAGTTTCGTAAGCAAGTTCGCTTAAGTGGGGCTGGGGCTTTAAAATAATAAAAACACAAGACGAATTCCTACAGGAGGCCAATTCACATACCATTTATAGTGTAACCTGTTATGTACGCATTTCTCTCCTTTCTCACATATCTATACCGTCCCCTCCCCTACACTCGCTGAATAAAGAATCCTTTCAACATCTAATGATCGAGTCATGTAATAGGTGTGTAGGGTTTCGATAACAACAAATATAAGGGAAGTGGGAAGAGGTGCCGACATACTGACAGAGCCACATGAGTTCACAGTACAGTCTTCAGGTTAATCTATTCTAAAGCACATGCCAAGAATCTAACGAATCGTGATATGTGTTGTATCTGTTGTTTATTGTACCTGTTCATGTGGCAACTTGGATGACATGACCACACGGCCCCTTGCACCGGCATAAGCGGTATTAGATAGAGAGCTATGCTGGAAATGCTCTGATAACTCGTATATTGGTAATTGGTGACCTGTGTCGCCGTGACAACTCGTACACTGGGGATTGGTGATCTGTATCGTCGTCAGATGAAAATGACGGCAATTAACACAAACGACTAGTCTGTAAGGCCCGATGTCGGCACAGCATCAACTTTCCACAATGCCAACATATATTAAAGACCAAAAGGTCTGTACAGGGAGCGGGCTTCGGGGACGAAACGTCCACCAGCAGAATCTCGCCATACACAGGTAAAAATTACAACACATATAAGGGAAGTGGGAAGAGGTGCCGACATACTGACAGAGTCCATTTATCAATCATTTCAGTGATAGTGGAAATTTATACACCACTATCAACCGTGAATATCCGTCCAATCTTTGGACGCCCACTTTCGTTTTGTTTAAAATCAATTTCTTCGCCCATGTCGACTGTGTTTTAACAGACTGTGGTTGCGGGGTGGCGAACCCAAAATTATGCCAGTGCTGCCGTATCTGCTGTATAAATAAGTGACTATACAGTGGGTTGAGACTACTAATTACCAATAACAGTGTACGACTTCACAGTCATCGATGAAACATACATGTTCATCAGTGCAGTCAGTCCTGAAATTAATATCAGCTTTCAATTGATATGTGTAAATTCGAACTCGCTTGTTAAACCCAGGAACTGACTTTGAAAGGGCTAGATTTTACGGTTAGTGTTTTGGCTAATTGGTAAACATAACAGGTCACAATTATTCGTAGATCGGGCAAATCAATTGTGTAACATGAGAAGTCCTACCGTGAAGTAATAATATGTTGGCCGGCACCCATTTGATAACATGTTTTGAATTCCCCAATAAATCGGTCACTGGAAGGGATATTTTGACTTTCAGTCGGACTTCACGCTAAATAAAGTGAAGACGAGCGATTTATGTTAAGGTTATGGATTTCTTGGCGAAGCTTTGGGCTTTTAACAGTATCTACCATTTCGATGCACGCGATTGTACATCATAATGTACAGTATACAACCATATCTTGATAACATTTCTTTAACCTGATGGCCTCAATCCCTATTATCGATGGACCTTATACATGTTGCTACAATTTCGATATTCTTTACAAGCGTCTAGTCCGTCATTCATAATCCAGCCGTCGTCCATTAGAGAATATCCGCGTCCATAATCCAAAGACCTATTCCATATTCCATATAACAGTATTAGCACCAAATTCAAAAAGACAATCATAGTATACATAAACATAGGCTTGTTTCCTGCAAGAGAGAAGCGGTCAACAGTTTTCAATGATGCCGGCAAGACATCATGATGTTCCAAAAATATCAAATCCGTATCGCTGACGAGGTATTAATGGCCGGCTTTCATAGTTATATTGATTCTACAATACGTTGAAGTTCATGAAAACAAAAAGACAAATCTCTTAATTATTCAATATCATATTCGTTTTTTGCTCAACAAAGACATTTCACGTAGATTATTTTGTGCTCTAGTGGTATTGAACGCACGAGGTGGGTACGATGGAGCGGTATGTTTTATTCTCAGATACGTGTATTTGACAAATTCTGATTCTATTTTTTCGATATATGTTGATAAATTTTTCTATATGGAACATTTTTAGTCTCTATCTGTGTTTTATTTAACCCACGTACAAGCGCTAAACTGTATGCCTGCCGGTCAGATCCAATACAATTTCAGTTAGAATCTTCCAGATTCGGAGTACTTCGATTCCAGATGATAGCCGGCCATTAATACCTCGTCATTATAAACTTCTTAGAAGGCTGAACAATCAACGCCAAACATCTTTTCTTGACAATCGAAAACCCTGCCCGTCAAGCGATGATTTCTTTCAATGTGGTTTGGCGTAATATTCATTACAACTGATCCAAAACGTGCCTCAATATGATTCCACAGATCGAATGTATTCCTAAATTGTCGCTGCCAATCTGGACCCCGCTCATTCGTTCAAGCAATATTCCATGTTTCCTCATAACCTCAAGTCATTTCCTTTCAAACTAACGTAGCAGTAGGAAAGGCAAATATAGCTTGGAAATGGCGGAAGATCACGTTTGTTTAGCAGATTCTTTTATCTCTCACACGCTAGATTAAACAATGTATCTGGCTCGTGTATTATTAAAGAATCTTTGATTGTCAGCAATGGTAATATCAATATTCAGCAGGGCAGATCAATACCGAATTCTCACATCACTAGCTACAGAGCATTTAAATATCCTGTAAAATATGAAACACCTCAGACACCTTAGGCAATAGAGGTTTGCCCCGATAACGGCGACAGGTAAATATTCATATACAATGGCGTATGTATCCTGCTTTTTATGATCTCTGTTATCTCCAGATCGTCTTGAGGTTATTTTTTTCTTCTTCTCGTTATCTGGTCCATAAATTCAAACCGCCTGATTTAGCACACATGCTGACAAGAATTTTGTTGGAAGCATCGCATAGAATGAAGAGAATTGCTATCGAGAATTGTAGATCGAGACACTTTATGTTTTCTGTCAACTTTTTCGTTCTGATACCCAACAGCTGCCCTTGTGGGGCATACTTTGTTACATTGTTCGTTCATTCTCATATTCGATTGTTCGCCCATACTAGCTGATCTTGAGATACAATTCAACAATCCTTAGGAAATTTTACAGGTATTATGCACTTGCGGTGTTATATATATTTTCAAAGCAACCATTATCACAATTGAAAGAAGCTGATATTTCCGGGGTTTATAAGCGTAGGAAAGCGGAAAGGGGGTACGATGTTTCGTTACTTGCGTTCAACATCAAGAACAAATGATTAGCTTAACATTATGCCTTCAAGATAAAGATGATGAAAGTTTTCTGCGTGGGAATTATTTCTTCGTTCACTAGTGCTGCGAACATAATTTACGATGGGCAGATCACCGATTCAAATGCTAAGTATTGAGGAAAGAAATTCTTTGTACAACTAATTATAATTTTTTCAGTGACATGTCAGATTTGCTTACAGATCCTTGTTGAAGTCAGGATGGCGTTACAAGACACGATACTACTGATGTGATTCCATGGTGAACCTGATTTGTCAGAAGCTTCTGCAACCAGACAACCATTGCAGTTTGGTGTATAAGTTAGACAACGGCCAGAACTGGTTCCATTTATATCCGCCAGACGTCAGATACATGCACTCTATTTAGCCAAACATGTCAGCAATGCCGACAACGTGTAGACGGCTACACTGAGCCGGACGCAGAGAACGCATGTAATTTGGTTCTTAACAATAAAGAACAAAAACGACTCGTTCAAAAATAGCAATATCATTGGATATGTGGCAAGGAGATTAATATTTAATAGATGATTAAGTCAGATGAAACGCTCAGTCGAGTTTTAAGTTTCTTTAGATTTTGAACTGAACCAGCTGGGGTTCTGTTGAATGAAAGTGTTGTCATATAGAATCCAATAAGATCCCTCGAATCGTATAGAAGGATCGCATTGGGATTGTAGTTTTGTGACTTGTAAACACCGTGGAGATTGAGATCACATAGTTCATCATTTTTCATCAGAAATAAGACTATTACATCATCACTCTGAAATATTTGTATCTGATACCGCTCAAGCCGGTGCTAGGGGACGTGTGGTCATGTCATTCCAGATGTCCACAAGAAAAGCTACAATACAAGCGTCGCTTGGATAAAAATTATCACAGGGTTCACTTTTGGTTTTACCCGATCTGTTTGTTTTTTTTAGAAATATGCTGTCAGTATATTTGTCTGTGGGGTCACATGACTTCTTGTCAGTACGCGGGGATCGTATTCCACCAACCTTTTAATGTTGTGTTTAGTTGTTGCCTGTTTATGGTAAGATTCTGTTGGTGGACGTTTCGTCCCCGAGGCTAGCCCTCTGTACAAATCATTGTGATCGTAGTTTTGTGACTTCATCATCAAATCATCACAGGGTTCATTTTTGGTTCTTGTGATGGTTTTAAATATATGCGGTCAATATATTTCTCTGTGCGGTCATATAAAGACTTCTTTTAAGTATGCCGGCATCGTTTTCCATTCACCTTTTAATCGCACTTTTGGAAACTTTGACTGATATAACATTATCAAATATAATTTAATATTTTATACATGTGCGTATTAACTTACCACATTGAGATAGTATATGTTCCAGAAGCTATATACTAATATACAGCTAATACATTTCCATTCACAAATTCTAGACTTCGATGCCACCCGTCTATCAGCGGGTCGATCGTATCACCATTACTCAATCTACGGATGTCCAAAATGGGTCACGACAACAGCGACAGTAAGGATGCTATATTGTGAGGATCGTTTCTAAATCTGACATAGCTGATTGTGTAATTGATAAGTCCTTCGGCATCCTGTACCTTGCAACATGTAGTTGTATCTAAGCTGTAGTTCCCACTCAAGATGAGCTTCCGTGTACTCAACATGTGATCGAACATTACACATACACTTATCAAATTGACTTCCCTAACTTCGTTTGATAATTTCCGTGTAATATATTCACTACACAAGTCACCCGTGGTGTATTTCAAATACCGCATATGGTGTATTTGAAATACACTACACCTGACCTTCTTTTGCCAGATTAGGTCGAAAGAGGCGGAGCTCCACCCTAAAGTTCGGGCGATTTTTGGACGAAGTAGTTATATGATAGTTACACATACACTACGTATCAATATGGGACACTAGCTTACATGCCCGTGATCGACCATGACCTTGAATATAGAGCTGCAGAGTGGATAAAGACTAAGGCTAGTGATAAGTGACTTGGCAGATCCAATGGATTTATACCATTGACCGTCACACTTTTAATATCTCCCTTGTAATTTTTGTATTTAATCTCTTTTTTTTTGGTTACATGAGAACAACGATGAGGGCGCAACTCATTCGCTCCAATGTATTTCGAGAGATTAAGATGCTTGTGGTGCTAGCCTATCAGAGTCGTGCATAAGCTATCAATGGTATGTTGTTCTTTATGTTGGCTACGCGGTGTACGAACCACAGCCTCCATCTCATGTTCTTTTCTATCTTCCTTCGTCACGGCAACTTCCGGCCTAGTGATTTTGTCGAGATATAGCGTGGCAATTATAGCCGCTGATGGTGTATATGGTATGGCTGTTCCCAGACTAACAGTATATGGTCTATCTTCGGTAAGTGAATTGATTCGAAAGTGGTGAATCCGTCATGGATAAAACGTGATCGAACATTACACAGATTTAAGTATGAATGTATAACACTAGCTTACATTAAATCGATCAATGCCTATGAGCTGGAATTGCAGAGTGGGTAAAAGCCGAGAGGCTATTGCTACGTGACTTGGCAGATCCAGTGGATTTAACTCATTGCAATACCTTCGATAGACCTTCTTGATATTTCTTTCTTCCGTATGCCTTGTCTTTCTTTTTACTGATTTGAATGCAAATATTGTCTGGAGCTGAATAACTCATTTCTTTCAGAAGAGCATCATTGGCTCCGATGTATTCACAGCTGATTTCGCCTGTTAGAGCGGCGCTACAAGCTATGAATGGCTTGAATTTCTGTACATCAGCCGTGTGAAGCACCAGCGACAGGATCTTAGCTGCCCCCACAGGCCCACAAAACAAGAGTTTTGGGGGGTGTGGATGGTGGTATTACGGTGACGTGTCGAATTATGAAGTCTCTATATATAACCCCATGCTTTATATAAATCAACATCAAGGTGTGAAACGGACTTTGGGTGAATCGCGAAATAAACGGTTTACCGCCAAACAAAATACATCAGCATATTCTACAAGTATCACTTTATATATTCCCGTCGTCAAATTAGTAAATTTGTGCAATTTTTTACATTTGCCGGGCGATTCAAAATCCAACCAGACTGTCCATCCATCTAGGAACAGCCCGATTATGGCGGGCTTCGTTCTCAATTCTGATTGGTCAATTGCGACAGCTGATCTGTGCGTGACCTCTCTTGCCGGAGGCGTGTCTCGACTGACCAATCAGATAAAGAACCGATAGAGTGACGCGAAAACACCTATATCTGTATTGAATGCAGATTTTAGTTTCCGATAAGTTATAACCATGAGAGACATCCTTGCTTATTCACATGATTTACAAGTTGTGTTCGTAAAATGCTGCTCTGTCATTTACATCAGACGACGATGCAGCTCACCAATCTTCAATGTACGAGTTGCCACAGCGAAACAGCTCACAAATTACCAGTATACGAGTTGTCAGAGCATTTCCATCATAGCTCTCTAGATTCGTACCTAATACCGCTTATGCCGGTGCTAGGGGCCGTGTGGTCATATCATCCAAGTTGCCACATGAACATGTACAATAAAAGCGGACCTGAGATACAGCATGCACGAATCGTTAGATTCTTGGTATGTGCTTTAGAATAGGTTAACCAGAAGACTATTCTGTGAAGTCATGTGACGCAGTCAGTATGTCGGCACTTCTTCTCACTTCCCTTATATGTGTTGTAATGCTATAACAGCCAGTCAATTATGACTGCATGACTACTCCAAAAATCGACTTCCTTCGCTACATGTATATCAACCAACTTGTACGTATTCCATCACCTTGGTTGATATAGCGAATGAATTCGTCAACAACGAGAATCGGTACCTCCCTATCGACATACAGGAGCATGCAGTGGGCCGAGGTAAGTTTTCACTCCACGTACCTGTAGCGCAGAAGTTGAACGTTCGCTGACGGCGGTAGAATTTTCAATATATGCATGAATCACAAGGAGACAAAAGGCTCCCCAACAAGTAGCAAATAAATCTTTGTGCTAGTGGCATGATCGAAGCTTAATGAACCTTTGGATTGATATATATTTAAATTATTTATACTTCCGAACATCATTTTGCTTGACAATGAATATTTAAAAAATGTAAAAATGTTGGGAAAACAGGCAATACAAATGGAGTTTACACGGGCGAGGATTTCTTGTTTTATTGTTCGAAAATACGCTAGAACGCCTCACCGGCCATCTAAGACCCATGGGGCCTCCGGGGCCTAGGCGGCCCCTGGACCCTCACCTAATTGTGCTGTGATAGTAGCCCCCACAAACATCAATTGCTTCCGCCGTGCCTGGGGTGACCATATTCTTCTGGAAGTCTACACATATGAATACAAGCGTCTGATTCGACATTCAGTAGTCTGCCGTCTGTTGTGTTGATATATATAGAGTACATCATGCAAGCTCATGTTTCTGGGCATTGTGTACCCCGTGTACTGTACACAGGACATGTATATCGGGTTTCGCATTATATAAAGTGACCTAGTTATTGTATCTTATTTGTTCATATCCTGATGATCTATATTCAATATATTCAATCGAACAGCGGTCAGAACTTGTTCAATCTACATTCCCCAGACAACATATATATATGGACTATTCGGCCAAAGAAGAAATAGACAAACCTATCTACAATGTCGATTAAACGGAGCACCTGAAATTGGTTTGTAACACGAAAAAAACTCAAGTGCACTCTGTGAAGTATCGTCGATCTAATTAAAGAGACGAACAACGAAGGCACAGATTGCAGTGTTCATGTAATGGCTGACTTCTGTCTGTATTGTGTAACGTTACGTCAAATTAACTGAATGACCCGGATGTTACAATAGAGGGTCTGTACCACTGATTATCGCATGTCGCTATATAATATGGATGCAGACATCACATCTCTCCCTAACTAGAGTTTCAGCCTCCAATCATTACCTTCAACATATGCTGTACGGATTGCCTTCTCCAAAGCAGTGTTGAATCGTTCAACCTCGCCATTGGCAGCAGGCCAAATATGGCTTCTCACGGCGGCGCGAAATACCTTTCTCCTTCATGTTAGCTTCAAATTCCTCAAAAATCAGATTTGAACCATTGTCGGTAACAATACAGTCCGGGTATCCATGTGTGGCAAAGATTTTATCCAATCGTTGTAGGATAACACTCGTTGTGGTGGACCTCAGTATTTCGACAACAGGATATCGTGTATAATAGTCCACAAGAACTAAGGGGTCACGTCCAGTCGATCGAGACGGTTTCTCGATAAACGAGTAAAACCGATAAATATCCCGTCTCGAAGGATCCCGGTTTATCTCTATCGATTGTTGTCCCGGTTTGCTCCCGGTTTTCTCTCGAAGCGCAAGTCCATCTCGATCCTCCTCGAAATAACTCAACATGCTTCGAGAATGGAATCGAGATGTCATCAAATGAAAGTTTGAAGCATTCAAAAGGCGTATGCTTGGTATAAATATTGTCTGTCGCAGAGATTAATATCGGCGAATACATATGCATTTAAATGAATTAGACTGGACATGAATCATTTAATATTATTTTGTTATTCCGTCTAGAGATCTGTAGTCGCATACTTTCTCCGACAGCGCAATTCCTCTAAACGTTATGAATTATTATTGAGTTATTCTGAACCTGTTTTTTTTTTAGAATTTGAATCACTTTATAAGATACGTCCATGCAGGAACTGCGAATTGAAATAAATTATGCAAGTCTAGGATAAAATTCTATATGTTCCTCTGAAAGTTGATCAGAATGGGATTTCCCCCGTATATTCAGAAATAAAGAGACTACGAAGATCACAGGAGCGTCCGGTAATTCACTGAAAACAGGAGAATATAAACATAAACGCTCGATCGAAGGTTTCGGGCAAACAAAACGCGGCATTGATTATAGTATGTAACCGTTGGTATAAAGCGTGATTGCCCTCTGAATTGGACAGTAATTATACTTCCATTATTTGGTTAATTTCCTATATATATGAAATCGGCAATAAATAATACAACGTGAGTAAATTATCAAGCTCCCGCCAACAGTGCATGTTGTTTCAGTTTTTCTCATTCAAAATTAACCCCTGTCCCTTCGCTGTTGTTTCAAGCCGACGAACGGGTTTCCACAGACCGACTATGGTGTGAATTATCAACACCTCTAGTTCCGATTGCCAGTATTTCCGCTAACCACTTCCAGGCAAGCTTATGTCAGAAATAAATGTTGTTGATATAATTTCCTTATTTAAACTATATCACAATAGGGTCATTTTCAAAAAATGGAATCTGCAATGAATACTACCAAATTATAAAACATATTACACTCCGAGGTGACTCACCAGTCAAGCTCTTAACATAGCTTTCATTTTTCGGCTGAAACGATTCATGTTTTCTCAAAAAAAGAATATAGAACAATAATTAACGCACGCTTCCATACCATTATTATCCAGATCATATCCAATTGATATCCTTTATTCCGCGACGGATACTTGTCAGATAAACAATCAGTTATCGATGTGAGAGCAGTTCACTAAAATATATATTTTCATAATTTATATATAGATAAATCAGAGTTTCCGTTCATTTGGATTCGCGAAACCTCAGGACATAGATATATCGAATAAACGATGAATAACATTGAAAACATCATAATAAATTCGTTTTCTGAATTATATTTTGGCCGCGATATACGTAGGCGACGAGCATCCCTATAATATGTAACCAGAGCAACACTCTAATAGCCCGAGAAGTTAAGATAGGCGAAATTAACGGCAACAAAACATTAACAAATTGAAACCGGGAAACTTCGAGATTATCGATCAATTTCGTAACCATCTCGAAAACCGGGACGTTTCGATCGAGATAGAACCGGGAGCAAACCGGGAGTTGTCGTCAGGGGTCCCGGTTCTGCCCTCCCGGTTTCAGCCGAGAAATTTCTCGATCCATCTCGAAGGCATCGAGAAAGTGCCTCGATTAATTGGACGTGACCCCTAACAGGTTCTCAACAGTTGGAAATGGTCCGCACAAGTCCATCTCAACCTTTTTCCATGGTCCACTTGGCAAAACCGTCATATTCAGAATTGGTGGTTTCTGTGCTTTACCTACAAGCTGACAGGCGTCAAAGGATGAAATGAATTTCTCCGTAGCATGATCAATATCTGACCACCAAACATTTTCTCTCGTAGCTTCTTCGTTTTTACAACTCCTTGGTGGTGCGAATGTGCTATATTTCTGCATCAGTGTCTCTGGAATTATCGGTCGGTTTTCTCGTAGTAGCAACACACCCTTAACAGACAGTTCGGATCTAATCCTGAAGTATGGTTGAAGCTTCTCAGTTTTCTTACAAATTCCGGAAAGAATATTTTCATGCACAGTGGTCAACACCAGATCAGTCTCCGATTCAACTTCGATTTTCTCTAGTTGTCATGGCTTTCGGAGTTGAGTTTCCAGCAATGAAGTTGATGTACTCCTCAGCAATGCTGTAGCCAGGGAACCCGGCTGGTAAAGTATTGTAAAACGGTACGGTTCAATACCCATCTTTGTTCTGCTTGTATATGCGATTGAACGAAGAAAACGATCAGCCTGTTTTTGTTCATAAAATAACTTGTATTCGCTCCAGCGTATACAGAGAGGCCAAGAGGCTTGCACAAAACGGTGATCAATGCTATCAATGGTATGCAATACTGTACACTATAGGTGCGCGAAGCACCAACGACAGGCCCCATCTGGCCTCAAGGAGTATCAAAATATTATCCCATTTTGTCGTTTTCTCTCTTCCTTTGAGAACGAGCTTTTCCTGCCCTGTGAATTTGCAGAAGTCTTTTCGGAAACATCACGACACGAAGCTTCCACTGATGGTTAATGATATTCATGTAGCCCAATTGGCAGTGTATAGAATATTTCGACAGTTTTTAACGCAGCGTGTAAGGGAATTGAC
>JAVTVY010042176.1:0-18779 GCA_036873755.1 Hanleya hanleyi
GCAGCCATCTTGGATTTCCCCATGAAACCGTGTTATCGCGATTTCTCAGGAAGTACCGCATGGATCTTTCTCAAAGTTGGTACAAAGGTTCCCCTTGGGGTGTAGTTGTGCAAGATACCTTTCTGGCCCAATTCGAAAACCCAATGTGGCCACAAGGCAGCCATCTTGGATTTTCCCATGAAACGTTGTTATCGCGATTTCTCAGGAACTTCTCCATGGATCTTTCTCAAAGTTGGTACACAGGTTCCCCTTGGGGTCTAGATGTGCAAGAAACCTTTTTTGGTCCGATTCGAAAATCCAATATGGCCACCAGGCAGCCATCTTGGATTTCCCCATGAAACCTTGTTACCGCGATTTCTCAGGAACTACTGCATGGATCTTTTTCAAATTTGGCACCCAGGTTCCCCTTGGGGTCTAGTTGTGCAAGAAACCTTTTCTGGTCCGATTCGAAAATCCAATATGGCCACCAGGCAGCCATGTTGGATTTCCCCATGAAACATTGTTACCGCGATTTCTCGGGAACTACTGAATGGATCTTTTTCAAATTTGGTACACAGGTTCCCCTTGGGGACTAGTTGTGCAAGAAACCTTTTCTGGTCTGATTCAAAAATCCAATATGGCCACCAAGCAGCCATCTTGGATTTCCCCATGAAACCTTGTTATCGCGTTTTCTCAGGAACTACTGCATGGATCTTTCTCAAATTTGGTACACAGGTGCCACATGGGGTCTAGTTGAGCAAGATACCCTTTCTCGTCCGATTTGAAAATCCAATATGGCCACCAGGCAGCCATCTTGGATTTCCCCATGAAACTTAGTTATCGCCATTTCTCAGGAATGCATGGATCTTTCTCAAATTTGGTACACAGGTTCACCTTATGATCTAGTTGTGCAAGATACCTTTTTCGGTTCAAATTGAAAATCCAATATGGCCACCAGGCGGCCATATTAGATTTCCCCATGAAAATTTGTTATCGTGATCTCTCGGGAAGTACTGCCTGGATCTTTCTCAAATTTGGTAGACAGGTTGCCCTTGTGGTCCAGTTGTGCAACATACCTTTCTGGTCCGATTCCTAAATCCAATATGTCCATCAGGCGGCCATCTTGGATTTCCCCATGAAACTTTGTTATTGCGATTTCTCGGGAACTACTGCATGGATCTTTATCAAATTTGGTACACAGGTTCCCCTTGTCACCTAGTTGTACAAGATACCTTTTCTGGTCCGATTCGAAAATCCAATATGGCCACCAGGCGCCCATCTTGGATTTCACAATGAAACACTGTTATCTTGAATTCTCAGGAAATATTTCATGGATCTTTCTGAAATTTGGTACACAGGTCCCACATGGGGCCTAGGTGTGCAAGATACCTTTTTCGGTCCGATTAATACGGTATTCCCGAGTTGTGATGTTGCATCACAAGAGTCGGCGGATCAAACGGTGGGGCATATTCTATATATTGACCATATCTTCACCTTCCATATCAAGGAGTTAAAATAATTCGGAATTAAAATGTATTTCTTCAAATTTTAAATCAGTTTTCTTTAGTCCATGCAGTTGCAAGTGAACTGCCCCACCCTTTCGTCTCCCGGCGGGTCAGCTACATGAAGGGACGTCACTCTTGTGACACAATGTCACAACTCGACAACTGTAAACTACTGCATGTTTCGATCCAAGGGAAATAATCAGACACTTTCAAATTCAAAGTTTCAACAGTACTGCGCGGACCGGATCCCTTCAGTATTAAGTATTGTACCATCTTACTATTTTCGAGCATGGTATCTTAAAAGAGATATCTCAAACTAGTCCAGTAAACAGGACAGAATTAGCATTCGTTCCAAATTATAAAATCTTAAGTATGCCAAAGTGTCAAAGAGATTTTTCTTCGCTTCCAGTACCCAATGATGACACGTGCAAAAAAATAAATAAAATAAAGATACTACAAAACGAAGACGAAGGATCCTCCGTACATGTACATTCACTTTCAGACTAACTTCTCTTCTATTTCTCTTGTACTATAACGACCGACATAAGTTCAGTTTCTAGAAATCTTGAAACTCCTGAAACTTAGAAAGATTATATCTTGGTGTTTTCCAGTGTCCCTTTTTCGATCAGATTCGAAATTCTGTAAACAAAATTACAACTCCATCGTCTTAGTAACAATGGACAAAAAGATCCTCTTGTCATTAGCTTACAATTATCGGACAATGGTGGGTGCCAAGATCCTTCAGGATATCTCGTTTTCCTGTTGCAGTCTTGGAAGCAAGACGTGTTTTGGAAGAGAGTCTCTGTTTACAAGTCATCTTAGATATCATTATCCTAGGGTTATTTGTGCTGAAATTTCATTCTAGAACTAACTATGTCTGACATAGTCACCCTTCTGCCAAGAACTAAACGATGTGAATCTTGTCGTCATTTTTGGCCCAAAGAAGACTTCCATTTGTTTTGTTTTAAATGCCGGGCTCAGATTTGTTATAGACAGGTTACTTGCCATGAGTGTGTGGACTGGGAGGATCTGACCGTCACAGATGCGCTGAGGTGAGACTTAGGGTTCTTAAGGCGGCCGACGTTATCAGGAGAAGTCCTGGCAAGAAACATTCAGCCACGGAAGCCCTACTTGCCGATCTCAGTCTGAACGAGGATGTGGAGATGCCCACCGAACATGGACTCTTGTCCCTGGATTCCGCCAAGTGGGAAGGTGGTAGAGTTGGCTATAAGTCCGGATGAAAATTCCAAGATGTCTGTAAGCAAGCCAACTTTCATCTTGGGGGACTCCACCAACCGACGAGAGGACCCGGGCCCCAGTCATCAACCAGAATATTATGAAGACTCGGACGGGGCCCGGGACCAGCCCAATGACTGGGACACCACACCTCATTGGGACCCCAGTTATTACAGACCAGCTTCTTCTAGAAGTAGAAGTCTTCTTGCCATGCTAGCCCCAGGATTACAGTCGGAGTTCTATTCCGGTTCCCACAGATGATGATCTTCCAAGTCTTCATCCGTCGAGATCCCGATCTTTGGACAGTAGTGGGAGAAAGGGGAAATTCAACAGCAAGTTTCTGGGGAAGACCCGAGCCCGGACCCGGACTCCAGAGTGGGATCTCGCCTCTAAGGAGAGGACTAAAGTCCGGACTCGGACCCTGAAACGGGACCCCGGAGCGGGACTCCACCTCCAAGAACTTAAAGTCAAATTCAAGTGGTGTTAAAGTTAAGGACCCTAAGTTGAAGCCTACAGTGGACAAGGCCAAGGACCGGACTCGGGACCTGGACCAGGACCCCAAGTTAAAGTCAACCCTGGATGTTAGGGACGCCGCAGCTGCACTCCCGCTCGAGATCGACATGAGGATAGAGACCACATTCCGCCTAGATCCCGAATGCCCCCTTGCCATCAATCTCACAGATCCAGGAGCCGATTCTGCTCTTCGCATCATCATCATTCTCGGCAGTCTAGTGATTCCAGGGACAGGAAACGACGTGAAGAGGCGGATACCCATCGCCATTTCATGATCTTCATCTAGATCCCGCTATGATTATGGCTCAAGTCAGAGGCCAAGTCCAAGGATGCCCCTAGGGGATCCGAAACTACCAAGGTCTCGGTGGACCCATGGATTCAATTAATTTTTGTTCTCGAAACTCAGACTCTAGATCGTGCCCCACTTCTGGTAGCCCCGGCGACGGTAGTGCATGAGAGAAGTTGGTCATCCAGCTCTGATCATCACTCCTACCAGTGAGATTCTTCTCCTAAGTATCACCACCCGGTGTCTTCAGCGTCTTCACCGGAAAAGTCCTCCTTCTCAATGCATGGTCCAGTAGAGGAACACAACACTTTCAAGGCTAAGATCACGGCGTTATACACCTTGCTCCCGGAGAGGCCGAGGTCGGAGAAAGACAGAGAGGATGCTGACTCCAATGAGCCACCTCGCAAGTGTAAGCGGGCCACGGCGACCTCACTTTTTGTCACACACAAGCCAGCCATGGTTGAAGCCCTGTCGACATGTGTGCCCTCGCTAGAGTCTTAACTCTTGATGAAGGATTTCGACCATCAGTTTAGGAACTCCTCGGCCTTTAAGAAGCCCAACGCTTAGGACTTGTATGCCCTTCACAACTCTGTCCTTCCAACTAAACACCCGAAGCTGGACAGGGACTTGGACAGAGTGCTGAAGGTCACCAAGCCACCCCCGGTCATACTTCCATCTAAACAGGCCTACTTGGTGGAGGATATGATGCTGGCCCAGCACAGGATTACATCATATACTGATTGGTTCCTGGCAATGACGTCCAAGCTGGTGCAGGACCCCGCTAACAGACAGGAAGACGCAGAGGGCAAGGTTTCTGTCGTTCTATCTTCAACGCAGCTGGACTTCTTCGAGGGGTTCATTGCCACGTTGAACGAGGCTAATGCCCACGTCATGGAGACCAGCCTCTACACCTATGTCACCATGATCCAAGCGCAACGTTCGGCTTACTTAAAGAATCCTAATACAAGCATCTAGTCCGTCATTCATAATTCAGCCGTCGTCCATTAAAGAATATCCGCGTCCATAATCCAAAGACCTATTCCATATCCATATAACAGTATTAGCACCAAATTCAAAAAGACAATCATAGTATACATAAACATAGGCTAGTTTCCTGCAAGAGAGAAGCGGTCAACAGTTTTCAATGATGCCGACAAGACATCATGATGTTCCAAAAATATAAAATCCGTATCGCTGATCAGTATTCTTAATCCATAATAATCGTTCTAAAGTCGTTATCTAGAGAATGGTGTATCTCAGTCACGCTTTGACTGAGGCCTTGCAATCTGTCCGGACGGAGCTGGCCCAAAAACCATTGTCTTCAAGATATGTGTTTAACAACGCTATCCCAGTCATCATGCCATCAGTCAACGATGAGAAGACCTGCCCGCTTGTTGGTGCCTTGGCTCAACGACCAGGCAAGGGCAAGAGCAAAGGCAAAGGCAAATCTACTAGAGGAGGACAGTCTTCCTGTCAGGACTCTGGCGCCTTCTCTAATCAAGATACCCAGGCCAATTTTCATCCATACGGGAGAGGAAACTTTCGGGCAGCCATGGAAATCTTCTGATAGAGGCAGAGGCAAGCCCGATAACAGACATTGACAACCACCGACCTCTACCTTATTTCAATCATTCTGGAGGAATTAGGAGCTCATTACAGAAGACAAGTGGGTCATCAGATCGCTCAGAGAGGGCGTTACTTTCACCTTCCTAGAGTACCCCAAGCTCATCACCAGGCCCAAACCATCACGCCTCCCAGTTACTAGAATCCGTAAAGACCTTGGTGGAGAAATTACAACACATATAAGGGAAGTGGGAAGAGGTGCCGACATGCTGACAGCCACATGGCTTCACAGTATAGTCTATTGGTTAACCTATTCTAGAGCACACACCAAGAATTTAACAATTCGTGATATGTGTTGTATCTCGGGTGCGCTTTTATTGTACCTGTTCATGTGACAACTTGAATGACATGACCACACGGCCCCTAGCACCGGCATAAGCGGTATTAGATACCGATGGTATGATGGAAATGCTCTGACAACTCGTATATTGGTACTTGGTGAGCTGTGTCGCTGTGACAACTCGTACACTGGAGATTGGTGAGCTGTATCGTCGTCGGATGAAAATGACGGCATTTAACACAAAAGACTAACCTGTAACGCCCGATGTCGACCAAGCATCAACTTCCCACAAATGCCAACATATATCAAAGACCAAAAGGTCTGTACAGGGGGCGGGCCTCGGCGTTCGGCATCTCGATCGCTCCTTGGTGTTTCACCCGCATCACGTCACCAGTCCTGACATTCTTCCATCTCGTGAATCAACATAGAATCGTACATTGACAACATTCTCATCTGGGAGTCAGGGATACTAGTGTGGCCATACCTTAACTTCATCTCTACCTGACTCGACCGTATCGCACAGTCGTGCGGGTACAGCACTGTGGTTAATGGTATCGATGTAGCTGTAGCTGGTTGGGGATGCTCGTCTCAATCACAGATCCTACATAAACAGTTATTCGTGCACACCTGTACTTAAACACAACCGATAGGTTGAAATACATTCACGCTAACACTTACAAGCTACAGGCTTAAGTCTAGAGCTTGATATATATATACACCTACCCAATAAATCATACATTTTTTGCGCTGAAAACTGACCTTACTGACATATAGCGTACGTGAGTAAACGTGAGCTTACAAGTAAAAATTTAAGAATAGCACAGTTCACTACCGGCCCTATACATGCGCATGCGTCAATCCCATGATGCATCTCATTCTCCACTTCTTTACTTTGCCCGCCATCGTAAAGACGTCTGTAAACAAAGCTCTCGAGAAAAATCGAAGGATTTACGTTACAAAGATGGATCTGGATCGTCAGCAAGTCTACAACCACCATTTATCTGTTGGGAAGTATTATTTGCTGTTATTTACGATAATTATGGCCTCAGTGTTCTGTGGTAAAGCCAAGCCAACGGCCGACCTGCATTCCATTTGCCTTGCTTGTCGCGGCCATATTGTTTGCGATCGTAACCATAGATGCCAAGCGTGTCAACAGTGGCCCGATGATTCTTTTGAAGTTATGACTGGGTCGGGCGTGGGATCCCTTCCCCCGGGTTTGGGAGTTGAGACATCTGTAACTCCGTTTTCTCGTTTTACTGAAAACGAGAAGACTCTTTATCAGGATCCGGTCAGCCACTTTCGGTCCCCATGGAGTTCCGGTGTGGTTTCCTCAGGGCTTCCAGTAAGGGCACATCGTCCTTCCGGTCTCGTATTGAGGCCTGCTGTGGCGACTTCCGGTGGTTTGAGGCTTCCGGTGCGACCAGATACACAATGGCCTAGTCATTTGTCATCGGTTTATCACCAAGCCTCATTCAAACCGAGGGCCAATACGGAAGTTCCGGCAATTGACCACTCTCTGTCAGCTGCGATCATTCGCCGAATGGACCAGCAGGCAGCTGAGATGGCACAATTCCGGCAACTTTTGTTGGCTAGTTCCGGTACTACTCAGTGCTTCCGGTCAGTACGCCAACACTGATTGATCTGACGGTTGAACCACCGATGAGACGTCAAGGGCCCGTGAGTCGTCGTTCAAATGAGGATTCTGACAGTGATGTAGATCCTGAACGACGCTCATATTCTGAGGTACTAGATACCCGAATATGGTACGGCCCCCGCCTCCGACGTCCTCTCACCTTCAAACTATGGCAGAGGTTCCGTCTAATTTCACCAGGCAGATGTCGTCATTACCTGCGTCAGACGCAATTCGTGGACTATGCTCAGTCCTAGAGAGGGTTTTGGGCCAGCCCAAAACACAGCAGGAACGTCTCACATGGACTAGTAAACGCTCACTCTTTAGGCAAGGCTCTTCTTCGACACCACTTCCAGCAGAGAAACCTCCCTCTAGAATGTACGGAATCCATGATTCTGCGTTTGACTTTAAGGCCGCTGAATGTCCGTAAGGTAAGTTTTAGCTTGAAAATGTAAAAACTATAATTTTTTTAGATTTACCGATTATCCATTCACACACTCGTACGCATACAGTCCTGTACATACGATATATAATTCACGGCCTATCATATATTAATACTGTCCCATGCAGTAGTAGTGAAAGGGGGAATCCTTGACCAGATGCCCACCTATTGCGGATGACGATACAGTAGTAGTAAAAGAGGGTTCCTAGACCAGGTGACCATCTATTAGTGAGGTTCATGCAGTAGTGGGAGAAGAGGGTTCCTAGACCAGGTGATCATACAGTAGTGGGTAAAGAGGGTTACTAGACCAGGTGCCTACCCATTCACCATGTGTTATCGACGTCTGTGTCGCCAGATCCTATGTGGACCGTGTAGCTGTGAAGTCTAGCCTTGCTGATTCGTCCTTGGAGCCAGGCCGCGGAGTGAGTCACCGTGAGCGGGGTCGCTGAAGCCTGGGGGTTTATTCCTACGAGGGGTGCCGTCCGCTGCTGTGGTGAGCCGTGTAGTTGATTAGTCCTGCGGTGTTACAGAGAGACGGGCCGGTGCCGTAGAAGCCTTTGTACTGTGAGAGTACTGTCGTGCCCTGGCCGTCCGCATCCCTTGACAGTTACCAAAGCTTGGAGGGGCCAGGTCGTGTAAGACGAGACATGACGTAAAGTCCATCCATACGGGAGTGGATGAAGACCAGGGGAAGAAAGACGCTGGACCCTACCACGAAGACCTGGGGAAGGAAGATAGACGCTGGAGCCAAACACAAAGGAACCGGTCGTGACAAGACTTGTGGCTGAGACCAGGCCTGATCGCGATTTAGCTAGGGCTATATAATTTGTATATATCTTTGTATTATATTGGACTTCGGTTAAAGATAACAGGTAAATGTAATTCATAGATCAGGGATCTTCTTTTCAGTGTACGCTACCCCGATCTAAATCCTGTATACCTGCTCATAGAATTATATGTCAGCATTGTGTTAATTTGCTTTGGTTGTCATTACAGGTCTTCCTTTCCAACCTCCTCGATCCAGACAAGGTGACCGGTTGAATCGAACTCCTCGTTGGCCAAGATCAGTGCACGAGTGCGTTCACGGTGGCCTGAGAGTTTGTCTTGTGGATCTTGCGCACCCACTTGTGGATCTGAAACATTCATCCCCACAAAACGTTTCAACTGGTGGCAGCGGTGGGATGGCCAACACCTGGGAGACGAAGGAAAGGAGACCAAGCCTGGCTGATAAAATGGATCCGGACCAGACAACCATGAATATGACTGGAGATTTCAGCGCCGAGTTACGACGATCGGGAGCCATGGGTCAACCACCTGACGGAAGTGGAGCCCGACAGAAATTCTCCCCAACGCCGAGTCCTCGAGAACGATGTAGAACGGGAAGAGGCGTCGGTTCCTGTCGATCAACCACATCAACTCTAGGTTATGAAAATCTTCTTGACTTGTCCACGCAAGAACTGGAATCGGTGCTGTTGGCATCACCAGCCGACCTGACGCCACGACATTCAGTGGAGATTGTGTACATCGGTGGCCTCCATGATGGGACAGATGTCCACGATACTGAGAAATCAAACCGAGATGACTCAACTGAATGGTGAAGATGGCAGTTATTCTAGTCGGCCGGACTGAATGGTGAAGATGGCAGTTATTCTAGTCGGCCGGACTGGAAGGAATACGACAGACCGCGGAGACGCCGCGACGGGGCCGTGTTGAATCTGAAACTGGGACGGGACCGAGGCGAGACATGTCACCGCCAAGAAGAAGCCGGGATGAATCGCCTTCCATGATATGTGATCAGCCGTTACAGACGTCGACCCCAAGGGCAGGGCTTTGTCAGCCGAAGACAACGATGGTGAAGGCCGCTACCTACGATGTTACCATGCCGTGGCGAGACTATTTGGCTCACTTTGGGCACTGCGCTGTGATAAATGGGTGGATGTACCAGCAACAGGGCCAATACCTGGCCGTTGCTTTACTGGGGTCAGCACAGCAAGTACTAACCAGCCTTAAGTCTGCACCGGGCAGTACCGACTACGACCGTTTGAAGGAATTACAAGCGTCTAGTCCTTAATTCATAATTCAGCCGTCGTCCATTAAAGAATATCCACGTCCATAATCCAAAGACCTATTCCATATAACAGTATTAGCACCAAATTCCATGAGTTGAGTGATGAGCTGAGATTTCAAGTCTGATAGACAAGGCCTAAGACCTTGGATGCGGCGGTACATGGGGCCGTAGAGCTGGAAGCATTCAAATCTCCCAGCGTCGGAAACACTGGCCGACAGCCAAGTCAACTGCCCCGGAGAAGGAAGACAAAGCAGTCGCATCCACCGAAGAGGATGAAACGGATAATCAACGGTTGAGAGAAGAAAACGAGATGTTAAAGGAGACGATTCAGCGGAACCACAAATCAACAATGGCCGCGATGATACCAGTCGAGATGGGGACATAGACGTGGCCGCCAACAACCATACGGCAGCCATGATTGAACATCAGGATGCTGGTCATGCGGAAATGACGGGCATTACCGTGCGAATTGTCCAGAGTTGCGCAGGCCGGATGATCATCCACCCCTGGAACAGCCGAAACCTCCACCGAAACCTCCTACGGTGAATAAGTCTGGTGAGGCCGGATTGTATCTCCCGGCCAAGATGGGATCCGCAGGATTGTGGTGCTGCGTCGACACAGGTGCATCGGTTTCTCTTCTGAACGCGCAGATGTACAACCAGCTGATTCCCTGACTTAGGCCGGCATTGAGAAGTCCCTCCTTTGCGTCTATTCGTATGGCCGATGGTACAACTATGCCACTACAAGGTGAAGCAGACTTAAAGATAACTATAGATGGGACTACCCGAACTAAGACGATGATTGTTGGAACACTGACAGTGGATGCCCTCCTTGGGACATCAGTCAATATGGGCCAGTAACTAAAACCCTGTGGGGTGCCTTCGATCTACTGAAGATGAACGGGTCCTTGCTCGAGGAGATGTGAAACGACGGCTGCTGGTGGTCCCTCGTTCCCTCAGACGGAAAGTGTTGAAGGAGTGTCATGGCAGTGTAACCGGTGGTCACCTTGGGGTGAGGAAAACCGCTTACATGTGGCCTGGTCTACAGACCGATGTTCGACAATGGTGCCGGACTTGCGACGTGTGTAACCGCAGGAAGTTGGCAGGACGGAAGCCCAGAGGTCCTCATCACGGTTTGATGACTGGAAGCCCAGAAGATAGAGCGGCTGTTGATATTCTCGGGTCATTGGCGGAGACCTGTAGGGGAAACAGATACGTAGTCGTGATTGGAGACTATTTCACCCGTTGGGTGGAGGCTGTAGCCTTACCCAACCAGAAAGCCACAACGGTTGCCCAAGCTGTCGTGGACCACTTTGTGACCAGATTTGGCATACCAATGGCCATCCACTCTGACAAGGGGCGTCAGTTTGAAAGCAGAGTATTCCGGGGGATGTGCTGCATACTCGGGATGAGGAAGACGAGAACTACACCCTATCACCCCCAGTCGAACGGCATGATTGAAAGGTTTAACCGGACCTTATCCCAGATGTTGCATGCCAGCATTGACCGTCACCCTGATGACTGGGATCTTCACATCCCGTTGGTGCTGATGTCGTACCGTGCGACCGTTCATGAGACAACGGGATATTCCCCCAAACATGATGGTGTTTGGGCGGGAAATCACCTTGCCATCGCACCTGACTGGGTGCACCTCCGAAGCAGCAGGTAGAGCCGACACAGTGGGTTGAAGACCTCCGGGATGAGATGGCCGAAATACACGAGTTTGCGCGTGTGAAAAGCTACGGGGAAAAGCTTGAGACGGCAGAAACGTATCTATGATACGATAGCTTTTCCTCACAAATACAAGCCTGGTGATCAGGTTTACCTCTATATTTCCGTCACTAAGCGTGGGGAGATCCGGAAACTAAGAGACCGATGGGGAGGGCCTTTTGTTGTGAAAGAAGCCCTGACTGATGTGACATATCGCATCGCCGACGAGGCTGGTGGCCTCCGAGTAGTCCATCATGATCTTCTTAAGCCCTTCTACCCCAGAGAGACGTCGGATAGTTAGCCCACTGAGTCTACAGAGAATGATGGTGACGTCGAATCTGAGAATGACTCGGAGCCCGCGACGGTCTTTCCATATCCAGTGAACCACCCAGTCGCAGTAAGATCCCCAGCACCTCGGTAGACGAGAATTGGACGGAGAACCCGGCGTCCGTGGAGATTGGCAGATTATGAGGTTGGATAGCCGCCTGATCCCCCTGTTGAAGTAGAGTCGCCTCTTCCGGAAGAGCAAATGGCCTTCCCGGAGACATGGAGTCCTCCGCAGACGTCGTATCCAGCGACCGGGGCACTTTAATGACTACGTTTTAGCCTGCCAGTGGACAGGAGATGCACGACCATCCAGTCGGAGAAATACGGTTGATGCCCGTGATCGTCGAGGTATGACCTGTGGTGCAGGGCCGACCTGCAGGTACTCCTGTGGGCGACAAACACAGGCTGGCCGACCCCGAGGCTTCACCGCCTCAGATGCATGATGCATGACTTCAGCAGGAGACAGCTTTGGCCTGCTGTGGACCTGATGTCCATTTTACCTGACGTCGACTTGGCCAGGAAGTCAAGAGGACCGTCGCCCTGTATTTTTTTTTTGTATATACGTTGTACATATGTTCTGTTATGCACACCCGTGCTGCTGGAAGCGTGACGAGAGCCATGACGAGGGCGTCATGTTCTTCGAAGGCGGGGGTAGTGTAACGAAAGTGCAGAAATGCAAGCGACCCCTTGGGTTCCCCTGTAATAAATCACAGCTGGTGTTTGGACATGTGACTACGGTGAAAACGAAAGTGACATTGTGTTTACGTGTGCGGTTCGCTTACCTGATGGAATTCGACGCTGTAATTTTCCTATAATGAACTACAATGATCCAGGAGACGGTCAATGCCTCGAAATCCCGGTTGAATTATCTCAAACGATCAGTTGGGACGGCGAAAGGAACCACGGTAAAGCTGGCTGCTTCGCTGTTGGTGACGTCAGTCGGGAAGGCGGAAGTGTTGAAGCGATAATATGCAAATGTAGGACAGTGAACTTTGCGGTCGTCGTGTGAATTAACTAGAGAGAGTTGGAAGCTGAGATTTACCAGTTACGTCCGTTATGAATTATGGTTTGTTCCTCCATAGCCATATTTTCCCAGCGAAGTCCAGATAATCTGATCGGGGAGTGGTGTGTAATGACATTAAAGAGGGCACTGGCATCGTCGACTTCTGTTTCTACCTTTATCAGCAGAAGAGCGGTAGGCCTATATAAGACCAGCTCTCGCTAAAACGAGGCAGTCTCTCAGAAACTCCAAGGCGTGAAGACGTGCAGATATATTGGGGAGAAGAAATCTTATACATTGCCGCCGCTGGACCGGAGAAGGGCCGTGACCAGGCCGCCGAATTGGAGAAGAGCCGCCGCCGAATTTAATAGCACACACTCAGATTCATATGTCCGGGCTGCGTTTACTCTGATCTCATCTCTACCCGACTCGACCGTATCGCACAGTCGTGCGGGTACAGCACAGGAAAATTAGAATATAGACACTTAGCGTTAACGGTTATTCCTATCTCTACCCTACTCGACCGTATCGCACATTCATGGGGGTCTAGCTCTGGGAAATAACTAACGGCGTTAGTGTTCATAGCATGGCCATACCTTAACTTCATCTCGACCGGGTACAGCACTGTGGTTAATGGTATCGATGTAGCTGTAGCCAGTAGGGTATGCTCGTCCCTGTGAAGAGGGTGCAGCTAAACCAAATCAATCACAGATCCTGCATAAACAATTATTCGTGCACAGCCGTACTTAAACACACAACCGACAGGTTGAAATACATTCACGCTAAATACAAGCGTCTAGTCCGTCATTCATAATTTAACCGTCGTCCATTAAAGAATATCTCCGTCCATAATCCAAAGACCTATTCCATATCCATAGAACAGTATTAGCACCAAATTCAAAAAAGACAATCATAGTATACATAAACATAGGCTAGTTTCCTGCAAGAGAGAAGCGGTCAACAGTTTTCAATGATGCCGGCAAGACATCATGATGTTCCAAAAATATAAAATCCGTATCGCTGATCAGTATTCTTAATCCATAATAGCGCTCACAAGCTACAGGCTTAAGTCTAGAGCTTGATATATATACACCTACCCAATAAATCATACATTTACCGATCCTATGTGGACCGTGTAGCCGTGAACTCTAGCCTTGATGATTCGTCTTTGGAGCCGGGCCGCGGAGTGAGTCACCGTGAGCGGGGTCGCTGAAGCCTGGGGGTTGATTCCTACGAGGGGTGCCGTCTGCTGCTGTGGTGAGCCGTGTAGTTGATTAGTCCTGCGGTGTTACAGAGAGACGGGCCGGTGCCGTAGAAGCCTTTGTACTGTGAGAGTACTGTCGTGCCCAGGCCGTCCGCATCCATTGACAGTTACCAACGCTTGGAGGGGCCAGGTCGCGTAAGACGAGACACGACGTAAAGTCCATCCATACGGGAGTGGGCGAAGACCAGGGGAAGGAAGATAGACGCTGGACCCTACCACGAAGACCTGGGGAAGGAAGATAGACGCTGGACCCAACCACGAAGGAACCGGTCGTGACCAGACTGTGGCTGTGACCAGGCCTGATCGCGATTTAGCTAGGGCTATATAATTTGTATATATCTTTCTATTATATTGGACTTCGGTTAAAGATAACTATAAGTGTACAGGTAAATGTAATTCATAGATCAGGGATCTTCTTTTCAGGAAGTGTACGCTACCGCGATCTAAATCCTGTATACCCGGTACCTGCTCATAGAATTATATGTCAGTATTGTATTAATTTTCTTTGGTTGTCATTACAGGTCTTCCTTTCCAACCTCCTCGATCCAGACAAGGTGACAGGTTGAATCGAACCCCTCGTTGGCCAAGATCAGTGCACGAGTGCGTTCACGGTAGCCTAAATGCTTGTCTTGTGAACCTTGCCCACTCTCTTGTGGATCTGAGACATCCCTACATCCCTACGAAACGTTTCAATTCTATAATAAACATAGCATGTAAAAGCAAGAACATTTATGTACCTCCCCAGTCTTTGATTAACAGTGTGGGTGGGAGATGGGACCGCAAGATAAGTATAAGGGTCTTTCATAAAATGGGGGGTTACAAAACCCTTCTCATTTTATATCAAGACACCTTATACTTACCTTGTGCACAATAATTAATATTATGCAATACTGTTGGCGAACCCTAGAATTTGTGGGAATCCTGGCGGTCGGCTAAACAAAGACAAAAGGTAGATACCTGTATCAATTTGAGAGCGTAACGGCCGTCATTGATATGTAACCCATGCCTCTCTGTTATCTGATAACTCGAGGGGGGCACCACCCTGGTGAAAGTTCGAGCTTTCTTTTGGTACATCTGCTAGGGAAAACCCCTAATAAATCGAGCAGATATACAAAGAGTAAACATTAGCTGTGATGAATCTGAAATACTCACTAAATGCTTTCTTGACTCCGGCCGAGGCCCGTTCCCAGAGGATGCGTCGGCGTCGGACGGGTCCCTTTGAAGATGAGTGCTAGAAACGCGCTTACTAACGGAAGGTACCGGAAAAGTATGCGCAGCATTGCTCAGCCTTTTAGTGAGAGTAGCCATTCAATGCTAGCTGTCGACGTAGAAGGATCCAGGAGATGATACTTGATAAAAGTAGCCTCAGATCTCCACTGAGCAACGTCCATGATGTCACTAAGTGAATAGTCCGTGAGCTACTAGGGCTCACCTTGCACCCCACCCACTACAGACCGAAACTATGTTTTTTATGTGCTTTAGGACATGTCAAATAAGAAACAATTTGTTAACAGTCGATAAACTGGGACTCACTACCATTTTAATCACTTTGAAATTACTCCCGTGTTAATAAGTACGATTTTTGTGACAATAGGGGGTAGGGTTACAAGAATAGTCTTATCTTCCATAATTATTATCCAATCTTTATAATGTTGGCCACATATTATTCAGCATTGATTGCTGCATCGAACATTTACAAGATAATACCACTATTTGTTGGGTATAACGTCACACAGGGACAATACATACAAAAGTAGGAGTAGTAGCGAAAGCGGGCGTTTGGGGTGCATGAGGGTGTGCATGAGCGATGAGGGACCATTCTTGGCTCGAATGCGTCGTGTGAGGTGTCAAAGTGAAGCCCTCGGTATGTAGACCACGACTTGAGGGATCTCCACATGATCTGTGACGTCATTGCTGACATCATCAGTAGGAGTAGTAGCCAAAGTAGGCATTTTGAGGGTTTGAAGGAAGGTTTTTGGGGTAGAGATGGACCATCCGTGGTCTAAATGGACCGTGTGGGGCGTCATCTTGTAACTCTCTGCATGTAGATGACGAATGGTTCGGTTTTTGTTGGAAGTCGCATCAGATGGTCCATCTCTACCCCAAAAACCTTCCTTCCCACCCTCAAAATGCCTACTTTGTCTGCTACTCCTACTGATGACGTCACCAATGGCGTCACAGATCATGTGGAGATCCCTCAAGCCGTGGTCTACATACGGAGGGCTTCACTTTGACACCTCACACGACGCATTCGAACCAAGAATGGTCCCTTAATCGCTCAAGCACACCCTCACGCACCCCAAAACGCCCGCTTTCGCTACTACTCCCACTTTTGTATGTATGGTCCCTGTGTGACGTCATACCCGACAAATAGTGATATTATCTTGTAAATATTCGATGCAGCAATCAATGCTGAATAATATGTGGCCAACATTATAAAGATTGGATAATAATTATGGAAGATAAGACTATTCTTGTAACCCTACCCCCTAATGTCACAAAAATTGTACTTATTAACACAGGAGTAATTTCAAAGTGATTAAAAGGGTAGTGAGTCCCAGTTTATCGACTGTTAACAAATTGTTTCTTATTTGACATGTCCTAAAGCACATAAAAAACATAGTTTCGGTCTGTAGTGGAAGGGGTGCAAGGTGAGCCCTAGTAGCTCACGGACTAGAAGCTCCCTTAAATAACGCTTCCGAAGTGGCTACCGCTCTGGTCCCGTGAGCTTTGGCGAAAACAAATTCCTTAGTCTGGGCAGCTGCATAGACCATCTGAATGGTTTCAACAATCCATCGAGCGATGGTGTCTTTGGAAGCCGGTTTGTGGTTATTGATCTGATGGGTAATCCACAATGATTGTCTGAAGTTCGAAGATGTTTGGTAGCTTCGATATAGTACTTCACAGCACGCACCGGACATAAGAATGTATCGTCAGGAGAAAACTTACCTAGGTCAGCTAAAATCAATGGTTTTGCGCCATGTTTGATAGTCTCCGTTTTCGACACAAAATCAGCCCGCGGCTGAAGTAGCAGAACTTCGCCCGTTAAACGTAAGCGATCTTTCTCAGCAGAGAGAGCATGGTTACAGTCTTAAGTGTCAAGATCTTAAGGCTGGCCTGACCCATGGGCTCGAAAGGTGGTTTCGTAAGTGCATTTAGGACCAATTCGAGATTCAATGCCGGAGGCATTTTCTTCACTCGAGGTCGTAGGTGGAACATGCCTTTGACCAGGTCGTCTAATGGTTTGCTCTGCGTAACCTTAGACCCGTCTCGAAAACCAGGGTAGACCGGTAACCAGATATAGTGACTGCACAATGGTCCCTTTTCTTCGTATAAGTATACGGAGAAGTCTGCTACTTCTCCCGGAGTTGCCATAGTTGTTTGAGAGGGATTCTTATACTTTCTCTCGCACCACTCCGAGAACAGACTGAGTTTAGAGTTATAAACCCGTCTGGTGGAGGGCCTAATTCCGCTTAACCAGGGGCTAGGGGCCGTATGAACCCATGTGCTTCAAGATCCTCATGGTACTCATATGAAGTCACAATCAAAGCATGACAGATACATCAACCTTTAGATGGCGACTTTACGACGAATATTATGGATTAAGAATAATGATCAGCGATACGGATTTGATATTTTTGAAACATGATGTCATGCTGGGATAATTAGAGCATTTCCACAAAGTGGATGCTCTTATGTTTTCATGAGAAACGGATCCGCCGCCGCCGCGACTTTAAACGTGAATATCTCTGAAACCGTTAAATATTTTCGGGTCAGACTTTGTGTGCTATCTCCTTAGGCCTGGGAAATTTGTCTGGTTTTGTTTTGATAGCCGCTGCTCACCACTAGGTGGCGTTGTAGTCAGAGCATAGGTGAACCTTTCTGTGACGATTTCGTCTGAACAGCTTGCCCGATTTCTTTGAAATTTTATTACAATGGTCTTGAAGGATAGGCAATGTGCTGAAAAGGTTTTGGTGTAGCTGGCATAAGTTTTTTGCGTCTCAAAAAAAAAAGTTTTTCGTGAAATGAAAATTTACCAATTCGCTTGGAGAAATATTTAAAAACTGTTCTATTCTAGGCTGCCAAGCATAAATATAGGATTGCTGACATGATAATTCCCTTTCGGTGGGAACCAAATTGCCATTCAAATGAAAAATCTCAATTATCTGACTTAACATCAAAACCTTCTTAACCATTATCATGATTAATTTTTTTTTCATTGAACTCTTATGTGCCTTCTCCCTAGGGCATTAGATTTCACCTGCTTGTTTTTCGTGGTATTTGGTCATCACTAGGTGGCAATATAGACTTGAATTCAGGTAAACATGTATAACATGATATCTTCTAAACAACTTGTTTGATTTCCATGAAATTTAGGTATAATGATCTTGCAAGACAGGCAAAGGACTGACAAGATTCTAGTGATGTTGGTGAAAACATGAAGGCACGTTTTTGCATCTCAAAATGAGATTTTTTTCACAAAAATGGAAATTTACTTCTTTGAATCAGGAAAAAGTAATTCTAATTTGCCTAACATGAATATAACATTCCCAATGTTATAATTCACATCCCTTGTAAGCCAAATGGCCATTTTTTTAATACGTGAAATTCTCAGGACTTAGTCCAATACCATTCCCCAGCCAGATCTGGGGATTTTGCTTCATCGTGTAGCTTTGTGATATTTGTTCATCATTGGGTAGCACTGCAGACAGTAGACTTATACAGCACAAGTTTATTATTGTGATCTTGTTAGACAGACAAAGGATTTTAAAAAATTGACCTCCCATATGGATTTCGTGACCCATCAACATAATGCTTTATTTATATTTCATAATGCATTCTTTTTTACAATTCATAATTTAATTACATTATAGTTTAAAAATGGATTGAAAGGACATTGGTGCTGCTAGCACTGGC